>JAQQSW010022184.1:0-10509 GCA_028646575.1 Pseudocheirus occidentalis
AATACATATCTGAGAATGTGTGTATATGTGTACATAGAGGGTACAGGATCAATTGAATAAGAAAGGATGATACTTTAAAATGCAAATTCTGAGGTGGGAGAGAACTAGAATGAGAGGAGACAGGGAGAGACAAAATGGGGCTAATGATCCCGTGTGGAAGAGGCAAGAGATAACTGTTACAACTTTACTTTCTTTTACTCTCATTCAATCTGGCTTAGGGAAGAAATGGTGTAAACTCTAAAATGGGCATCATGCCACAGAAGAGTGTAGTGGGTGTGGGGATGAGAGGGGGGATGATGGAGGGGAGGGCAGTATCTGTGGGAGGGATGCTGGATGCTCACACTGCAATAAAGGAACAGGGACAGGGTAGAGAGCAGAGTGGGGGGGATGGGATGGAGGGACATATGATCACTATAGCAATATGTCCACTGTGAAGATGTCCTGTATGATCATGCCTATGCAGCATGTATTGCATTGGTTGTTGTTCCAGTGGGGGCAGGTGATGGGGGAGGAAACGAGAGAGTCTAGAATTTAAAGCTCTGTAATACCTGCAATTGGGAATCAAGATATACAGTGGCTGGGATAGGGAGACTCTCCCTGCCCGACCAGAAAGTTAGAGAGCAGACCAGGGGAGGGGCTCCACAGTGGGTTAGCTGTTTTGGGGGTGGGGTAGGGGAAAGACAGGTAGAAAATGTGTAACTCAAATATCTCATGAAAATGAACGATGTAAGCAAGAAAACAAATAAAACTTATTACATTAAAAAAAGAAAAAAAAGAATTTGTGTGATAGACTGTCATAGTTGAATTATGTTAATAATTGAAGAATGAGATAAGGTAAAATGCCATTTTCCATAATAGTTCTTTCTGGGTGTAAAGAAAATGAACATAATTGAAAATAGTTGGAGAGCATTCTAGAGATTAACTGAATGATTGCTCAAGGACTGTAGAATACCCTCCCTACTAGACTCAAGCATGGTAACCACTGAGGAGAAAATGTAGGTTTCCAGGGAGGTTTCCCTCCTTGTCAGTATCTTTAGGATGAGTATGACTTTGAGAACAAATATGCCTTCTAGTGATTCCATTGACTCTAGTCTTGCCATCCCCATCTGCCCCTGACCCAGCAGCAATGACCTGCTGCTTCCATGGATACTAACATTTAGCTTATTCATCCCAGAACTGTAAAATTTGGCATATCGCAATAGATCTTCATATGCCTTGTCTATCCTTTCTCTGAGCTCTTAAATCTGCTTTGCCCCAAATCTAGAGTCCTTGTCAGACTTCCCTGCTTCTTTTTCCTTTTATATCAGTAATTCAGTGATGGAATGTTGAGCAGGCATCTTGAGGTATGGGAAAAGACAGATTTGGATTCAGAAACTTTTTTTTAAGTTGGGTAGTCTGACTTTATTAGGCAAAGGCAGTTCTGGCACTTTAGGTGCTTGGGGGTGGGGGGGAGGGTTTGCTTCTTCTTCACCACCACTGGCTTCTGACTCCAAAGGATGGCACTGGCCCCGCGCAGAATGGCCATACAGACATCTTTGCAGTATTTGTTCTTCCGAATGATGTGCCAGACGCTGTTCAGTGTGGCCCGGGCATTTTTGCTGATTGCGGTCCTGACATAGGAGGTGGCAGGCTTCCTCTGACCTGCCTGCTGCTTCAGCACCACCACAATGCCCTTGCCGTGGGCTGCCGGCTCGATGCCCACCGTCTTCCAGTGGATCAGCCCATCATAGCAGAACGAGTTTCGGGCCTTGAGGTTGTTGGACTTCGTGCTGTAGGTCTGCTTGTTACACTTGATGAGGAAGCTGGAGCAGTTCCGAAGGACCATCCACTGCAGGTAGGCTGACATGGTGGGAGCTGGGGATGACAAATGGGGGTCAGGAGAGGGGGGAGAACCCAGAGACTGCGGGAGTGGGAGACCCTTGGGCAGAGGTGGATTCAGAAAATCTGATTACAGATCAAGACTCCTCCACTTTCTGTGTGACCAAAGGAAATCACTTATTCCTGGGCCTTAATGTATGTAAATTACAGATCATGGATTTGATGCTTTCAATTATCCTCTCTAAATTTTGCTCTCAGTGTATTATCCTAGGATAACTTGTTCTCATCATTTAGAGACAAGATGGCACAGTGGAATGTAGTTTTAACTTGGAGTCAAAAGACTTGTGTAAATCCTTGGTCTAAATCCTTTTGTGATCTTTGGCAAGTCACATAAACTCTCTGTGCCTTAGTTCTTCATGTGTAAAATAAGATGGTAAAACTAGATAATTTCTGAAGTTCTGAAGTCTTTCCATTTCTGTATCTATGATCATACAACATATAATTCATCAACTAGTTCTCCATGTCTGTACAGAATCAACACCAGGAGAACAATGCCCATTGCTGCTACTAACAGATGTTGAGATAATCCAAGGCTTCCTACTTGATAACATCATATGGTTAGTTGAGATTTGCTACCTCTTTTTTTTTCCTTTTCCAAACACCTTATGTAATTACTTCTCTTCATCTGGTAGATGCTATGCTAATACGACAATATTATTTTTACTTCTACACCTATTTGTTCTTTGTTGCTGTTGAGTGATTCAGTTGTCTCTGACAGTTCCTGACCCAGTGGACCATAGGATGCTTCTGTCCCTCGCTATTTCCCATATTCTGTTCAATTTCATGTCTGTTGTGTCCATGACACTATATATCCATCTCATCCTCTGCTATTCCCTTTTCCTTTCACCTCAAATCTTCCCCAATATCAGGATTTTTTTTTACAGTTGAGTCCTATGTTCTCATAATGTAGCCAAAGTGTTTAAATTTCTTCAGCTTTAGTGTTCGACCTTCCAATGAAGTCTCAATTACTTTCTTTAAGTGTTAACTTATTTGATCTCTTTGCTGTTCAAGTGACTCTCAAAAGTTTTTTTTCTACCACTACAACTCAAAAGCATAGATTCTGAGGAGCTTAGGCTTTCTCAGAGTTTCTTTCCTGAAGTTCCTGGATATTCTTCCAAGAACAGACTACATTTTCCTAATATTCAATATTATTGTAGCTATTTTCTGGTCTTCCTTTTTTAAACTAGATGCATCATTAGCCAGAATCCCTCCAAAAGTAGATGTCATCTCACCAGGTCTCACTGACTGGAAAGCCAATATAATGGCATCACTAAGACTCTGGACTTAGGAAGACATGATTTAAATACTGCTTCTGCTACTTCTTATGTAAAGACAGATCTCTCTAATATGCAGTATCTTTACTTGTAAAATGGAGAGGATAATAACACACTGGCTGGTTGTGAGGATAAAATCATATAATATCTATAAAGTTATTAGTAAACTTTATAGTTATCTACTAATGTCAATTACTGTATTTAACTACAAGGTCAAGTCCATTTTCTTCACTGAAAATCTTTATCATTCACATTTTGCATTATCCCTTTTTTAATATTTACATATAGACTTTATAGCCTATGATAGTTTTTGCTTGTTTTCTTCCGTGAAGTAGAGTCCTCTATGTTGCTGGGCCTCTCTTGCACTTTCACTCATCTTATACTGTACTGGTTACTTTGTCTAGTACCAAGTGCATTAGATCTATATGGGTAACTCTGTCCTTCCTTTCACTTTTTTTCAATGTGAAGCCCTGTTTATCAGGTAGATAATGTGATAGCAAATATCATTGTACCATCCTTTGTAAAGTACATTCCATTCCTTACCATGTGTATAGCCAAAAACAGGCAACTTTCCAAAGAACTGCTGCTGTGAACAGTTTTAAGATTATGATTACATTGTATAGTGAACTTTCCATTTATTCAGCAGTGAACTAAAGCAAAACTTTCACAGAAACCAAAAGTAAAGCATTCACAATATTATAACATAACAAGTTATCACTAAAGTGGCCATATGGTTTTCACCAAAGTGGCCACATAGTTTTAAACAAATGACATCATTCAGTAAGTCCTTAACTCAATCATCCTTAAGGACCAAGCCTCCTTAAGGTGCACAAAGTACAAAGTTCAATGTTGTCCACCCCTAAGTCACACTAAATCATGATCTTCTCAGCTAGCATCGAGTATCCAAGGAGAGGTCTTTTTCATCTTGACTTGATTCTGGCTCCCAAATTCTATGGTTTCTCTTTCCATTGTCCCAGGTCCTGCCTGAATCTACCCAACTGTCACCTGGATTCAAAGAGAGGCAACTCTTAGCTCCTCATCTAAATCCTCCAGTTTCATATTGAAGTTCACAGTGTCCAAACCACCTCAAGTCCTTTGCAGTTTCAGTTTCTTGGAAGACAAAGCTTAACAGAGTCAAAACAACATTCTTACACATTGCTTGCACCACCATCAATTCACTATCAGCCTGTGAAATCAACACACACCCACAAAGTCTGAGTACTCAACACAAATTTTCAGTATAGTCCCAGGACCAACAAACCCTCCTCTAGGACTTCTGAAAATAAACAACAAGAAGACTCTCTTCAGGGCTTCCAGTAAGGTCCCAGGGCTTCTGTACAAAGTAATACAAACATAAACCAACACAGATAGAACAGAAAAACAGAGTGTCAGGATACTACACATTTTCTCCTTCTCAACTCTGCCTCCACAAGTTCTCTTCTCAGTTCTTCTCTTTCTCAGCTTTGGCTTCTCTTTATATGTGGTCTTTAAATTCCTCCATGCTCTACACCTTCTTGTTGCATCAGCAAGTTCCTCCCACTGTGGAGTTCACAAGTTCTGTTTCTTAACAAAGATGACATAATTAGAGCAAGGCTCAAAGACACACAAACTCAAATAAGATGCTAAAAGCTAAAGTGGTTGAAACAAGGTGCTAACTATTCTTTGCTTGCCATTACACCATGCATCCCTTTGTTATAAGCCATGTCCCAGAAATCCATAAGTCATTATCATATACTCTTTTATTGTCTCATTGTTACTTCATCACTTTGCCTCTCTCTCTAGAATCTTCTCATTTCTTCAGCATCTTTACTTCCTCTCCAAAACTGAAAATTCCCTATACTTTGAAAGTTTCTTCTGGTGGCATAATTTGCCACCATATTCTTCAACACAAGTTGTTGAGGCTATCAGGTTTCAAAGTTCCCTGGAAGCTCTCTGTTGCTTCCCAGAAATGTTTTGAAGAGACATTGAAGACATGAAGTTGTCCATATAGCTGTTCAGTACCATTTAATATAGAGCCACATATTGCCACTATTTCTAGAAATTATCAATACAGGAATTCCATACCCATTCTTTCTTAAGTGAACAGAGGGATTTTAATATAAATAACAGTGATTTATATTGTACTTTAAGTTTATAGACAGTCAACAATATTTCATTTTATTCTGAAAATGCTGGGAATAGGTGCTATTCTCCACATGAGTAACAGATGCAACCAGAGAATAAGCGATTTGACCAAGAACACAAAGCTACTAAGTATCTGAGGCCAAATTTTAACTTATATTTTCCCAATTCCAGGTACCGCCTTCCTCTTTTCACCATGCCCTTCTGTCAAAAGTCACCATGATCTACTCATGGGAAAAAGAGGAGAGAAATCCATCCAACCCGCCTCCTAGAAAACACACACACACACACACACACACACAAATATACAGATGTAGCCTTCAATTCTAAAAATCTATAAGACAAAGCATAGGGGGAAAATGAACAGATCCGAAATGTTTAGCTGAGTCACAATTCACTTTTCTAATCCACATAAGAAAAAGCTCATCAGACACGATTCCATACAACTGAGCTTCAATAAGTATCATCATAATAAAGATTCAGTCTCTTGGTAGCAATCAGAGTAGTTCCATAAATCCTCTCACCAATGAGTAAGGAAGTATGAATTCTAAAACCTTTCAGGGCTTACATAAGATTTCCTACACCTTTCCCCACAAGAAGATTTGTGTATTTATCCCTTTGCACACTCCTATTAGAAAAGAGTTTTGGAATTTCACAAGGGCCAACCATTCTGAACAACAATTTATCTGTGATTATTTGTTCTTGCTCCCTTCCTATTTCAATGTAGTAATGATCTTCTGTCTTCTATGGCTTTTCAGAACTCATTTGAACAGACAAATAGATTTTTAAAAAAGAGAAATCTCTTTTCCTCCATAAAAGGGGGCCTTTGAAGTCAAATAAATTGTTGCCAAAAGTAATTAATAGAGAAGTTGGAATAATTTTGAGATTTGAACACTTCATAAAATGACATACACTGTAAGAATAATATTATCCCAATTGGATGTTGTCCAGTAGCATTATTTTTGATTGACCCATGGTGGCTGACATAAAAATCTAATTCCAAAGGTAATTTTCATTTTCAGTTTGGGAAATGGAATTCTCTTCTCTACTAAGACTCCAATAAAATCATATTTCTCAATATAGGATTTTATGATGTATTATTTGACTTCCCTTTTACACCTTCCAGAATGAATAAATCACTTTATTCCAATAACACTAGAAATTCATTCCCTCTCATTATGCCATGCTATTTCAATAGTACTGATTCCAGATATACATTCTAACATGTTCATTCTCAAGGTATTATTTTCCATACAATGCTTTGTTGAGTAGTAGATATTGACTTGAAAGTGTCAACACATCAAAATAAATGATGCTATTGACCCATTTACTTCTATTGGCTGTCTTTTGTTTGTTGTTCTCATAACAACTCATGTTGAGGTTTTGTTTTTGGGGGGGCTTTTTTGATGATTGCTCCCTATAACTCAGACATTTCCAGTGCAAAGATATTATATTTGAAATAAAACATTTTTCCCATTCTTCAGATTGAATTCTTTTCCTGTAAAAATTATTTATTGTAGAAAACTCCATGAAATAGTGTGCTTATGTTAATCCATAAATTATGTTTAAGTCAATTCACTGAAGTTTAAATTCTTACTTAACATTGTGGTAGGCATTGGGAAAGCATTCTTTTTTTTAATGTTAGTCTTCATACTAAAAGAGTTTAATGTCTCAGCAGCATCATAAAACCTGTTCACACACAATAAGGAAGAATTTATATATTTATATAACATTTTAAGGTTCACAAAACACTATATATATATGCACATATATATATACAAACATAAATGTATATTTATGCACACATGAATGTGTGCGTACATATAAACATGTGTGATATTTTGTATGTATCTATATATACATATATTGGGTATATAATACATATGTGTGTACGAAGTGTGTATAAGTGTATATATCAGTAGTTCTCAACCTTCCTATTGCCGTGACCATTTAACACAGTTCCTTGTAGTGTGGTGAGCTCAAACAATAAAATTATTTTTGTTGCTACTTCATAACTGTAATTTTGCTGCTGTTATGAATCATAATGTAAACATCTGATATGCAGGATGTATTTTCATTTTGACAAATTGAATGATGGCAGAGTAGAAGCAGTAAAATTCCTCAGCTTCCCCACAACCTACTCAAATATCTGTAACATATGACTCTAAACAAATTTTAGGGCTCCAGATCAAAAAAAACACATCTCCCTCTGAATTCAGCATGGCAAGTGGGACAGGAAGGGCTCATTGCAGCAGTCCGGAAGCTGAAACCAGCCCTGCCTGAAATCATGACTTGGCCCTAGGGCCACCAGGATAAGCCACAGTTGGAGCCTTCAGGCAAGTGGATCAGCAGCAGTTGTGGCAGTTTCCAGAATTATCAAGCCATAAGAAACAAGGTCTAAGCGAAAGGTCAGTGGAACTTGGCTAAATTTGTTGGAATGCATCTGGCCGAACTGATTCTGGAGCAAGGAAGCAGCAGAAGTGGTGCCCCTGTAACTGCTTCCAAATGACTGCTTCAGAAGCTCCCAACTTTTACATTGCAGGGGGGACATGTGATCATTCAGATACTAAGAGCTCTTGCTTTCAGCTGCCTGGATCCAGATCAGGGTCTTGGGTGGTGGTTCTGGGGTGTGATTTCAGTAAGCCAAATTGAGTGGGGGCTGTAGCAGCCTCCTAATAGCTCTGGCAGCTGCAAAAACTCCAGCAATTTGGAACAGAGGTTTCCCCTCTGGAAGCAGAGTTCTACTGAGCCCTAAAGTCAAGTAACTGACTGGCAACATGAGCAGGCAAAGGAAGCAAACAAAACCTAGCAATGCAACTTTAGATTTCTTTTTGGGGGACAAAAAGGACCAAAGCATGGAACAGGAGGAAGACAACACAGTCAAAACTCCCTCACCAAAAGCTTATAAGAAAAATATGAACTGGTTACTGGTCATGGAGAAGTTCAAGAAGAGTTTTGAAAACCAAATAAGAGAAGTAGAGGAAAAATTGGGAAGAGAAATGAAAATGATGCAGGAAAATCATGGAAAGAGAGTCAACAACCTGACTGAAGAAAAATTCAACACCTTAAAACATAGATTAACTCAAATGGCAAAAGAGGCCCAAAAAGACAATGAGGAGAATAATGCCTTAAAAAGTTTAATTTACGGGGCAGCTACGTGGCACAGTGAATAAAGTGCTGGCCCTGGAATCAGGAGGACCTGAGTTCAAATCTGACCTCAGACACTAGACACAAAACTGGCCATGTAACCTTGGGCAAGTCACTTAACCCCAATTCCCTCCAAAAAAAACAACTAAAAGTTGAATTTGCCAGTGTAATGATAATGAAATCAGAAGATCTTCCATGACCCTTTCTATTGGCACATAGTAAAGGCACTTAGCTCCTTACTTCAAGTTAACTCCTTGGGAGTAGTTAACACCTTAACAGGAAGGGGCTGAAAAGGGAGGAGCTATACTGTATATATGGAAGAGAACCATGAGGACCTTCAGATTTTCTCTCAGTCACCACCTGGAGACTGCACCTTTTGCTGAGATCTTCCTTCTGCAGCTTCTACTGAGAACTTCCAAGGACCAGGCTGAGGAACTGTTGTGAGTCTGAGAGGGATTCCTGCTTGAGGGAGCCTGTTCTATTTGTGAAGCTTGGGAATGTGGGTGTCCACCACATTAATTATGTGTATCAACTCTGTGACCACTATAACGACTTTGGCTTTCTGGTTTTGGGACTTGTCCTTCTGCTTTTGGGACTCAGTGTCCTGGTTTCTGAATAAAGACCTTGGTTCTGCCTTTCATGTGGAGAGTTTGCTACATTTTGTGATCCAAAACTATACCAGCATACTCAGAACCATCATGAGTGTTGTGAATATCTCATTATTGATACAGCCAGATGGATAAAGAATCTCAAAAGCTTTCTAAAAAGAATAATTCCTTCAGAATTAGAGTGAAGCAAATGCAAGCAAATAAATTCATGAGAAATCAAGATACTATTAAACAGATACAAACAAATAAAAATAACTAAGAAGGCAATGTGAAATATCTCCTTGAAAAAACACTGTTCTGGAAAATAGATCCAGGAGAGACAAGTTAAGAATTTTTGGACTACCTGAAAGCCATGATCAAAAAAAGAACCTAGAAAGCATCCTTCAAGAAATTCTCAAGAAAAAATGCCCTGACATTTTAGAACCAGAGGGCAAAAATAAAACTGGAAAGAATTTACCAATCACTTCTTCAAAAAGATTCCCAAAAGAAAACTCCTAGAAATGTTATAGTCAGGTTCTGGAGTCCCCACATCAAGGAGAAAAATATTTCAAAGTGACAAGAAGAAATTATTTGAATACTGTGGAAACACAATTAGGATAAGCCAGGATCTAGCAGCTTCTACCTTAAGGCATCGAATGGCCTGGAATATGATATTACAGAGATGAAGGGAGCTAGGATTAAAACCAAGAATCACCTACCCAACAAAACTGAGTATAATGTTCCAAGGGAAAATATAGTCATTCAGTGAGGTGGAGGACTTTAAAGCATTCTTGCTGCAAAAACCAAAACTGGAAAGAAAATTTGACACTCAAATACAAGAAGCATCAGAAGGCAAACATGGAAAAGAAATCATAAGGAACTTATCAAAGTTCAACTATTTTCAAGCCAACATGGAAAAACAATAAATGAAACTTTTCTCAGTGGTGAGGAAAGGTGAAGGCAATACAAATGTATATATACATATACATACACATATGTATACATAGGAGGGCGCATATATATATATATGCATCTGAATATATATATGAGTATGTGTATATATAGAGGTCACAGGATCAATTGAATAGGAAGGGATGATACTTTACAAGTTGTAATTGTGAGGTGGGAGAGGAATAGAATGAGAGGAGATAGGGAGAGACAGAATGGAGTTTATCATCTCTTATAGAAGAGGCAAGGGATAATTGTTACAGTGGAGGGGAAGAACAAGAAGGCAAAAGAGAAAGGGTTAACCTTAATCTCATTGAATTTGGCTTTGGAAAGGAATGACATAAACTCTAAACTCTGTATCTTGCCATGCAGTAGAGTAGGGAGGATGAGGATGAGAGAGGTGATGATGTAGGGAAGTGTAATGGTAATTAATTTGTTTGATCAGATGTTAAGTAGATCCTAGTAACCTAGTGTTAAGTATAGAACTCTGTCCATTGGTGAAAAGGTGTGAATTCCCAGAACTCTGTCCATTGGTGAAAAGGTGTGAATTCCCC
>JAQQSW010022185.1:0-10509 GCA_028646575.1 Pseudocheirus occidentalis
CCCCTTGTAGTCTCATTGGGGAGGAGGTTGGGAGGTGAATTTTTCACCAATGAAAGAGGGCAGTTGGCCAGGAGAGGGGACGTCCTAATTAGGTTTTTAAACCTTGGGACAGGGCTAGGCTCTCTCTCTCTCTCTTCCGGCCGGGTCTCATGCATCAACATGGGTAAGACATCATCTCATGGGGCACCCTTTTCTTCCCGGGAGAAAGGGAATAAATTCCTCTTCTTATCTAAGGCATCTCTGTGTTTACTTTTCTAATTAAATTAAGAATAATGGGTATTTTTTATACCACAAACAGAACCAACCTTAGAAATCTTCTAGGCTGAACTCTTCATTTTAGAGATAAAAAAATGGAATTGTAGATAAAGAAATTCACTTGCCCCAGCTTATATATGGTGTAAATATAAAGGCTATAATTTGAACCCTTCTCCCACTTCTCTGATGCTCTTTCCTCCTTACTACTTGATAAAATTCATTCAGGATGCATTTCTGAAGAGATAAAACAGAGCTAATTGCTGTTCCATTCACAAGATTACCTCTATGCTTTTAAATGACTCTAATTTTCTACTCTGAATGTACTCACTCAAAACTTCATTCAACTATTTTTTTCGGGCCAACCCTTTATCAGATGGGATAAGATCTGAACAATCAACATTATTTTATATTTAATTCTTATTTAACCTTCATGAGGAGCTACTGTCTACTTTCACAATCCTATTCAGCCATAAGAACTCGGTACTGGCAGTTTTACGTTTACCCCTGTAGTTATTTCTTACCATCCATGGTTACTTTGTGTCTGTTTTGAATATGATTTGTAAATACTTACATAAGTACATTTTTCCATCCTTAGAACACAAGCTCTTTGAGAGCAGAGACTACTTTGTCTTTGTCTTTATATGTCAAGTACTTAGCATAGTGACTGGCATAGAGCAAGCATTTAATCAATGCTTACTAGATTTGTATAATCCACCCACTACTAGAAGGTCCTTCAGGGGAAATGCCTAGCTCTCTACTGTTCTCAGTGGGTTGGCCACCTCTCTCTTTCATATTCTGGCTTCTTTCATAGCATTCATCTCCTTGGCCTATATATGTGTAACCTCTAGGCCTGTGTAGCTATGTACAATAAATATTTTATCTCTACCTCCACTCACTGGGAGACTTAGTTTCTTACATTGCTATTGACTTTTTACATATTTAAAATTTATCAAACATCAACAGATATGAATATTTCCACATACAAAGAAAAGGAAAAATTTATTTGAAGCTATAAACTTCTATGAGGATTTTTCCCTCCTTCAGGCTGGTATTATCTGCATATCATAGCATAACAATAAGGAGTGATAAGGTCCTCATCTGTTATCCCACCTTTCACCCCTGCATCCATGTGATTTAACCCCTACCACTTCACTAGTTTGGAGAACCACATAGAACAACATCTTTCTTCACTGGAATGCTACTCTAGGAAATACCATTCTCCAAAAACTAGAAAACCAAGTCTTCAAACTTTATATATCAGTTCTCTTGTGTGGCAAACTCCAAGGGAGACAATACCCAATCAATCTCCCTTCTGTGGATAGCAAGCTAACCTCTAGGATTGCAGCACCTACAAAATCCATATTTCCTTGTCCTCTTATAAGAGTTAAGTATGCAAGATAACTATCCATAAACTCCCTTTCTGCTTCTGCTCTATGCAAAAACTCTTATCATTTCTCCAGTTCCTAGCACTTCTTGATCTGGGAAATTTCACTCTCAGGTCCCCAGTTCTGACCTGTGGCCAGAAGGTTATGACCTAACATTATAATGGACAAGTGCTTCTGTCTCAAGACCAGCATTATTAGTGTCTGGGAGAAGGAAATGCTGGGAATGACCTGACTTCCTCCTCCACCCCCAAATCTCTGCCTCCATTTTAAGAATGCCAAAGGGCTGATCTGCTACTTTTAAATCTTGTCCTCTAAAGAGAAGACTTTTTAAACATAGTTTAACATAGTTTAAAAAGAAGCTGAGAGAATAGCCTGATGCCCTCTTTTGTATTTAACATGGAGAGATAATTACTCAGATTAGAGGCTAGCCTCCTTAAACCCAGATAAACAGTTGTGTTAAGTATAGCCCCTGTAACTAAAAAAAAAAAAAAAAAAAAAAAAAAAAAGGAAGAACTGCTGGTGTCCAATTGACGACACAATTGACATCACCGCATTCTCCGTGGATAAGAATTGTTTGAATATCTATACAAGAGAAAAGTTATATTCATTCAACCCCTATATAAAGCTACACAAATTTCATCTATTATTTTTAGTGGATTAAAAACCTTGCTTAAAGGATGTCAATTTACTGTAATTTATGACATATCACAATGAACCTCAGAATTCTTATTGACAGAGTTGACAATGTTAATCTCTTACCGTCTCACTTTCACTCTCTTTTTATGCCAGTTCAGGGATCTATAGGTAATGATTTAATAAATGTATGCAATTCTGGGATTATTCAAATAGTTATAGGGCTATAGATATAAAGCTGCATGATACTTTAGAAAACAGTGAGTCCAACTTCATTTTACAGATGAAAAAACTGAGGTATGGAGAGGTTAAGTGATTTGACCAGGATCACCCATCTAAATTTCAACTGAGGTCTATCACTATATGCACTCCACCACCTAATATGAATTATATGCAGAGCTCTTCTTCAGTATCCTAAAAGCTTAACTGTTTTGATGGATTTTCTTTCCTTAAGATAATTATGTATTTTAGACATTTTGTTTCATTTCCACCAGCAATTTGTCTCTCATAAAATATCAAGATGGAAATAATTTTTTTTCCTGAAAACCCAAGTGTGATTTTTATACTTTCCTGTGTTCTCTTCTATGTGTATCAAGATTTTAAGAGCTGCATAAGAATTCTGAGAGCTCAACCCATGTGCCACCACTGGAACATTTCAAGGAGCTTGAAGCAAACTGAACTTCTGATTTGGATCTGTTCCTAAGGGGACATTTGTCACCACCACATGCTTTCATCAAATGTACAGTACATGATCAGAAGGATTTATACTATAGATAGAAAAAGGACAAACTGCATTTGAATCTGTTCATTTCTAAATTTAACAGTTCCTTTTTGTGTTTATGTAGAACAGCATCATAGCTCTGCTTTGCCAATACTGTACTTTATTTATTTCTTCAATTTATAATCATTCATCCATTGCCTGACTTTTGAATGTCATATCTCCTTGCAAGAATGATTCCATGCCTATTTAGAAGAGGAGCTTATCAGTATTCCTGCTGCATTGGGTCATACAGTAAGATCAATTTCTCCCAGATAGGAATGGCACCCAACAAGGACCACCACGAGGGAATGTGTTTCATATCACAACACAGATGGGTTGAGTTTGCACCATTTTCCGTTCTCAGAGAAAATTTGCAGGGTTGGATTCATTCTTCTCTTCTTGTAATATCATGCACTTCTCAAATTCAGCTCTCAACCTCAAGACCTACAATGATCTTGGAACAGAGTAGTAAACTGTGTTATATGTCATTTATAAAAAGCAGAATAATAAGAGATATAAGGGGAAAAGGCAAGTGCTCTCTGCCCCTACCACAGAATTTCTTGCCAACTTTTAAACAGAACTTCCTATGGAGAGAGGGTGAGAGGAAGAGAAAGAGAAAAAAGAAACAGGTACAAAGATGAAGGAGAGAGAACTAATATAACACATAAAAACTCAAAGGCCTATTGGAGCTTTTCCTTTATTTCTCCTAGTTTATAGTCTCCTTCACATACCACATAAAACATGTATTCTCTTTGTATCAGGGCAAGATTGAATTCTATAAACATTCACCAAGCACCTACTATATTTCCATGATACCTTTCTTACTTTTTTTTTTTTGGCTAAAACTTTATTGAGAAAATAGAGTCCTTTCAGAATACAGGAGTCAATCACCAGAAACTCCATTGGTATGCTTGTTGAAGACATTATTTGCATTTTTCTCTGTATCCTTTTAAAATATCTGCTTGCCATTTAAGGTTATAGAAGTGCATGAATGTGGGAAGGTTTCCATAGCAATGAATATTTATGGAGAGAGTGGCAGCACTCCTATCGTGCATACTGCAGGTTGGTGAGAGTGTTGTATATCCTTCTGCTGGGATGGGATATTTATCCAAAAGCAAGAACAGTTTCAAGTCTAGCTTTATAGACTTGTATATGATTTAGTCAGCATGAGTTTCATGGTTAAAGTAAGCTCCATGCTAGTATGTTCAAAAAGTCCACCAAAGAAAAAAGCAGTTTCATTAGCAACAGTTTTAAGTGATGATTTTTAAACAGATGTGATTTCACATTTAAAAAATGGGACAGCATTGGGGTGGCTAGGTGGCGCAGCGAATAGAGCACTGGCCCTGGAGTCAGGAGGACCTGAATTCAAATCCATCCTCAGCCACTTAACATGTACTAGCCGTATGACCTTGGGCAAGTCACTTAACCCCAATTGCCCTGCTCTGCCCCTCCCCAAAAAAAAGCAAAAAAAAATGGGACAACATTTTTGTATATTTGTATTAAGTAGAGCAGAGAGAAGACCTAGATCTTCTCAGCACTTTTGCATATTTTACAAAAAGAGGTGCGTTTTCTGATAGGATTGTTACACAGTATCTTAATTAAGGTTATTTGCCTTCATCCTCCACAAAAAAACTCACCTTATATCTGATTCACAAATATCCTACAAAGGAAGAATCCTTGGCAGGCTCTGCCAAGTTTAAGACCCAAGGTATTTTTTTTAAGTTTTATTGATGCTTTTATTTGCTTGTTTGTTAACCACAGACATGCCCCCAATATATCCTCTAACTCCTCTCCCACCACACAAATCTTCCTTGTAGAAAAGAAAAACAATTTGGCAAAAGTGCCATCTAATAGCGTATGCAATTTCCCATATCTGTGGTCTCACACTACTCTTGTCATAAAAGGGTATTTCATCATCTTATCTTTTGGGGCCAATACTGCTTATTGCCTTTGCTTTGATTATAGGTGCATAGCACTCACCTAGTTCTGCTTTTTTCATTCCGAGTGGCTTCAGATATATCATCCATCATTTCTCTGATGCCCTCCTATTCACTATCTCTTATAGGGTAATAATATCCCATTATATTTATAAAGTATAATTTTTCAGCCATTCCCCCAATAAATGAGAAGTGACTTTCTTCCGAATTTTTACTACTCCAAAATGGGTTGCTATCTCTTTTTTTTAATATTTAGAATTTTATTCTGGTCTCTTGACTTCTTTGGGGCACATACCAGAAGTGGGATATCTAGGTCAAAAAGTATGAGCAGTGTACTAGATCTGCTTGCGTAATTGTAGATTGTCTTCCAGAATGGAACAATTTACAACAATAATACATAATTGTATCTATCTTTCCACATCTCTTTTCATCATTAACCATTCCTGATTCTAGCATTCAAGTCCTACTCTCTCTCCAAATTTTGACCCTTTCTCTTTCTAACTTTAAATGTCTTTGGGAAGATTTTGTTTAATTTGCTTTCTCATTAAAATTTTGCTAAAAACAGTTTTATTCTCTGATGCTTCTTTTTGTTTTATGAGGTGTTACTACCCATAGTATTTACCATCTTTCTATGTTTAGATGAGCAACATAAAAGCAAGTTGATATTCTAAATTAGTAATGGCTCTTTGTTGTGAAATGTCATCACTTGGCAAATGTATCAAGTATCCTGTGGCTCTTCTCACACTATTATTAACCCCATTTTACAGAGGAAAAAACTGAGGCACAAAGCTGTAAACTGACTTAGGAAAAAAAATCACACAACTGTCTGAGGCAGAGTCTGAACTCCCTACCTCTAAATCCAGCACTCTATCCATTAGAACACCTAAAACCCCAGCTAAAATCCCACCTAACTCTCATGAAGGCAATTTGTCTTTGTCAGTCAATCAAAATGATCATAATTGGTGTTTTATGCTTCCTTAGTTTCAATGACAAATTTGGGACAAAACCAAAGCTTTGTTAGATTTTTAAAAACTGAATAATGGTAGTTTGGATTCAACCTATGTCTCCAGCATTTTTCTACACAATTCCTCACAATACAATCTAGGTTCCCTCCAAATTAGACTACTTGATTTTCCATGAGCTCATTCTGTTTCCCATGCCTCGCTCATCTCCATTTTCTAGTTTCCTTTAAGTTCCAAATAAAATCTCCCCTTCTATAAGATGGTTTTCTCAATCCTTAAGTGACTTCTCTCTATTGATTATCTTTTCCACTTGAATAGATACAATGGTGTATACATATATGCACACATGTGCATGAACTACACACATTTATATATGTTTGACCATGTGATTTTTCTGTGTAAATGTACACATACATGTGTATGCATATGATAAAGTGGAGATCACCAATAGAGAGAAAACACTAACATCCATTCATACATGAACCTCTTCAGGGCAGAGACTTTTTCCATATTTCTTCACAGCGTTACCATTTAGCACAATACCTGGCACACAGTGCTTGTTGATTGGCTGATTGCTAGACTCTTTTCCATATTTTGGATCAAAGGGCACACATACTTTAGTAACTTCTTGTGTATAGTTTCAAATTGCTTTCCAGAATAATTATATCCAGTCATAAGCAAAAAAAAAATTGTATCAACATGCTTATCTCCCCCACACCCTTCCCATATTTATCATTTTCCTTTTTATCATCTTCGCCACTCTGATAGGTATGAAGTAGAATCTCATAATTGCTTTATAATCGCTGTTTTAAAAATTAGTAATGGTTTGGAGTTTGGGGTTTTTGTATTGTTTGTTTGTTTTTGTTGTTGTTTTAAAATTTTACTTTGTCATGGCTGTAGATACACTGGGTTTTTCCTTTGAGAAAAATTTACATCCTTAGACAATTTATCAATTGAATAATGGATCTTTTTCTTATAAATTTCAATCAGTTACTTTTATATCTTGGAAATGAGATCTTTATCAAACAAATATACTACCAAGATTTTTTCCTCAGTGTTTTCCTTATTACCTTAACTTTATGAGATTTACTTGTGCAAAAACTTTTTAAACTTGATGTAATCACAATTATTTATTTGAATTATATCTTCTGTGTTTCTCTCCACTCTTTGCTTGGTCATGAGCTTTTTTTGTATCTATACATCTAATAGGTATGTTTTCCACGTTTCTCTAATTTATTTATGTAATGTTTTATATCTAGGTCACTTACCTGTTCTTTCTCTGGATTCCTCAGGATCTGACTTGGTGTGATGGGCAGAAATAGCACACCGCCTGGTGTGCTATACAGAGAACTTTTTGGTGATGACTTTTACTGACCTTAGCTGATAATTATATGACATACACTCACACTACCCTATGCCAGTCCTGGACTGAAAATGTTTTGGATAGCTCTGTCAGACTTTATAATATGCTTGCATTTTCTTCTAAATCTGTGAGTCCCACACCATACCTCTTTCCCCCAATTTTCTTCTCCAGGTTAAACATGCCTTCCCTTGATCCTCATGCTATAAACTCAATACTTTTCACCATCCTGATTGCCCTCCTCTAGACACTTTTTAGCTTTTCACTTTCCTTCCTAAACCATGATACTATGAACCTGACTAGAACAATCCAGATGAGATCCGATAATGGCAGATTACAGTGGGGTTAACGCTACCCTGTTCATTGTAACGATGAGCCTTCATACAATACAAGTTTGCATTAGAGTTTTAGCTTCCACATCACAGTGCTAACTTATATTGAGTTTATTATAACTGCCATACTTTCCAGAAAAACTGCTATCTAACCATGCATTTTTCAACTTATATTTGGACAGTTGATTATTTTTGTGCATAAGTTCAAGACTTTACATTGTCTCTGTTGAATTTTATCTTAGTCGATCCTTCCCAATATTCTAGCATGGCAAGATCTTTTTGACTCCTAATTCTATTATGCAGCGTATTAGTTATTCCTTCTTGCTTTCTGGTATCTGCAAATTTAATAAGCCTTAATTTTTGCCTTTCTCCAAGTCACTGATTAAAAAATTTATCTGCACAGGGTTAAGTATTGATCACTGTATTCTCCGCTGTAGAACTCCTGCCACTTCAATAGCTACTTTTTTTTTTTTGCTTTCTGGAGGGCAGTTGGAGTTAAGTGACTTGCCCAAGGTCACACGGCTAGTTTTTTGTGTTAAGTGTCTGAGGCCGGATTTGAACTCAGGTCCTCCTGACTCCAGGGCTGGTGCTCTATTCACTGCGCCACCTAGCCACCCCCAATAGCTACTTTTTGAGTTCAGTCATCTTATCAGTTCTAGATCTGTCTCATTGTACGGTCATTTAATGTATATCTCACCCTCCATAATCTCCAAAAGAATAGCAATAAGCACTATAACAAAGGCTCAATTAAAAGCTAGGTAACTATACAGAGAACATACCTCTCATCTACGAGTGGAATAATCTTGTTTGAAAAAAAAGTAAATGGCAGTCTCTCAGGACTTGGTCTTCCTGGACCCATAGTAGCTCCTTGCCAATCCTCCTCAGCATTCAATAGCTTTGTTAATTGTGTCTTTTAATAATTCTGTCTAAATTTACTGAGGAACTGCTTTTAAGGTCACTGGACTATATTTTTTCAGACTCTGTTTTCTTCCTTTTTTTGAAAATCATGATATTTTTACTTCTCCATTCTTTATGATGCTTCTTTCCCTTTCCATGATCTTTAAAATATCACTGATGGTGGGCTCTGCAATCATTTCTGACAGTTCTTTCCAGACATAAGGATGTAAGGGGCTTGAATTCATCAAGGATAGCAAAGTATTCTCTTACTAGACCATTTATCTTGGGTATCAAGTCCCTATTAATCACTTTTGTTTTTACATTTCCAAATAAAAATCACTCTCCTTTGCAGAGAAAATAGATAAAAAATTAAAATCAAGAAACTGCCTTCATTGTCACTAATCCCATCTAACATAAGCAGAGGTCCTTCTATGGCCCCCCTTTTTCTCCTGATATAACTACGAAAACAGACATCATTTGTTATCTTTAGCTTCTCTTACTAGGCTCAGTTCATTCTGAACTTTAGCATTCTGAACAATGTTTTAACAAGATTGTACTTAATTCTTATTCATCTTCTGTTACCTGACATGGCTCCCATCTTTTATATATTTCTCTTTCATATCTGTTGGTTGGTGAGTTTACCTGTGCATGTATATCACTTCACATAAATCTCATTTTTCCTCCTTTTTGAAACTGCTTTCCTTTGTGTCTTCAGAATTTCATTCTTAAGTACTTCCTATGCTTCCTAGACTGACTTCTTCTGAAGCATCCCTGATCTTAAGATGTCTGTAATTGAATTGGGGGACACACGATAGATAGGAAGGCTCATCTACAGGGTGAAAAGAAAGGTCTGGAAAACCTAAGTGTGCACCAACACTTAAAAAAATCTCATGAGTCTGCTAGATGTGTCAGCAAGTCAGATGGCAATGCCTGGAGAATGTGATGGGGTGGCAAACCAACAGTTCGTATGCTAAAGTCCTGTGGACCTATGACTATACTATCTGGGCAGCTGGTAAGGATCAGTGGTCCTCAGTCTTATTAGATGGATTATAGTTAGCAATTCCCCATTCATCTAAGTTAGGTGCACTTCCTAGAGTAGTGTACTTCATCTGATGAAGGGCTGATCCTATTGGTCTTTTGAATAGACTTTTGGGCAACCTATGGCAACAGAAGGGGGGAACAATGTATGTTGTTGAGTGAAATCTAATAATGAAGAAGAATCAAACTATCCATTCAAGAGGCACACTATTCCATTGTGCTCCATTTTATAAAAATAATCTGAATGTTTTTCCCTTTCACCTTCCATGTTTTACTCAACATAGTCTTTTTTAATGAGTAATCAAATTTGTAGGACAGTATTAATTTGTATAATGAAAGCATTATGGCATGAGGAAGATACGTTTTAATGTTGTACTCACAGAATAACAAGGTACATTTATTTTTCAAATTTTGTCTACTTACAATTTACAGTAATGTAACTAAAACTACTAATTCTCTCTTCTTCATGTAATAAAAAGTCACTTGCAGACGATCTAATAGACCACTTGTAGCTCTTACATTGGCACAATCACATCCCTGGAGCATCTCTAATTTATCAATACTAAACGAGATAAGCATATTTCCCTGCCCACCTTCATGGGCAGTCAGTCAGTCAACAAATATTAAGCCCTTAGTAAGTGCCAGACACTGTTAAGCACTGACTCTGACTCTATGGCAGCTAATTATTTATCTATCAAAATGAAAAAGGGATTCTGAAAGTTACAGTTTGGCAGAACCTGGTTTGATGAACTCAGAAAAAAGAATTCAAATTATTTTTGAACATTAATATCTATGTTAACAAACATATCATTTCATATTAATTTTTTGCATTTTTCTTACTAAGATGTCAGACAAGAACATCACATAAAAATGAATAGAGATCAGAAGAAATAATAAATAAAAGGTTACAAAGATTTTTTTTAACATTCTCAGTATCTATGAAAAGGTTA
>JAQQSW010022186.1:0-10509 GCA_028646575.1 Pseudocheirus occidentalis
TATATCTTCTTTTTGAAAATTGGAACATCATTTGACTTTTTTCAATCTTGTGGTATCTTTCTTATTTTCCATGATCTTCCAAGTGTCACTGACTGATTCACTTATCACATTAGCCATTTCTTTTAGTACTGGAGGAGGATACAGTCAGTTCTGCTGTAAGGTGATAGATATCTTCCTAAAACTCACCTTACTATTCAAAATCTTGAAATAAAAACCATAGGGTTTCTGTGATAAATGGCATTAGGGTGACAGCATTTAAATACTTCATCTGTGACACATTAAAAAAATAAGATCCTAATAAAATTGTTTTGTATAAGCTAAATGGCTAAGAAATACATAAATACTCCAATTAAATAATGGCAATATCTGCAGCCCTGGCTCTTACTGCACCTGGGTTGCAGAACTGACTCTGGTTACTAGAGCAGGTGGGGCGTTTGTGGGGGGTGGGGGTGGAGAGCAGAATATCCTTCTCCACTCTTAGCTCCCACTGTGCCAGAAGATATACAATAACAGATGAATCTTCCTGACTCCAGGACCTAGCACCCTGTTATTCACTGTGCCATCTAGCTTCTTCAGGGTGCTTTGAATTATTCAAAGGCAACCAAATATTCTCTTACTTTTGCCTTATCTTTAGGCTACTCTAAGCAAGAGTCCTGTCCCTTCTCTGAACCCTCTTTTTTCTCTCAATATAGCTAGAACAAAAATAAACCCAAAACTATGTGTTTATGGTCTCCCCACCTTTCCTTGCAAGTTTCAGCTTATTCTGAGCTATAGCATTCCATATACTGTTTTTATTGGACTATGCAACACTCTAATGTTCATCTTCTGTTATCTGAGACAAATTTTACTTTACTTCATTATTGGAATTATTTCCCTTCTACAGGATTTTTGAAAATCTCTTATTCTTACTGGGCTTACTTCCCCTATTATATTTTAGTCCATGGGATCTAATCTAGTGTTGAAAAAAATATGAATACTATACTGTGCATTTTAGACACAACTCTTCCAGAAACAGTTTTTAATAATTTAACATTAATCTAAAATCAAGCACTTCTACTTTACAGAATGTCCAAATTGACAGCTCCATTCCCCCCCCCACCCCATGCTCTCAGATATTTCTCTGTTGTTGCTTTTTTTGTTTGTTTGTTTCTGGCTCTTCCTGACCCCATTTGGGGTTTTCTTAGCAAAGATTCTGGAGAGATTTGCCATTTCCTTGTCCAATCCATTTTACAAATGAGGAAACTGAGGCAAACATAGTTTAGTGACTTCCCCAGGATCATACAGCCAATAAGTGTTTGAGGTCATATTTGAACTCACAAAGTATAAGTCTTTCTGATTCCAGGCTGAGCACTGTACCACCTAGTAATCTGAGGCAATTCAAGATTCAATAAAAAGGTCATAATATGTTAAAATAAAATATAGTTTAAGGTTAACCAAAGTAAAATCAAAAAAAAATTGTTGTTCATCAAGTTTTAGTATATTAAGTGACTAAAAATACTTAATATACTAAATAGTCACTTAATATACTAAAACTTGATGAACAACAATTTAATCCCTTATAAATGGAAAGTAGTGTCTGAATGGAAAAGAGAGCCCTGCTCATGAGTGGGTCATAGTGCCAGTCACTTCTTGGGGTGAGGAAGACAGGGATCATAACTGGAAAATATACTTCTTTTTTTTCCTTCTAAATTTAGTTACCAGGCTTAATCCATTTTTGTAGAACCGAGCTTTTATTCTTAATCTTTTTATACACTTTCCTAATGTAGGGAAAATGTTTTAGACTGGGGAGATATTTTTTCTTACTATTTTCAGTTGAACTAAAAGGAGGTTTTCAAAAAACCTGTGTTTCCATGTCATATTACCTCTATAAAACTAAAATCTCAAATCAACTAAAATGTAAAGGTTTGTGTTAGATTGTGTCCAGATGTTTTTCCCCTTCTCTTTCACAAATTCTTGGAGGAAGTAATCACTTTCCCCCAGGATATCCATCTTTTCTACCCCAACCACCAGTTCTTCCCTGTTAGTGAGAATCAGATCAGAATAAAATTTCCTTTTGTTGGTTCTTAGACCTTTGAAGGATGAAATAATCACTGAGGTAATTCAAGAAGTTAATGACTGCTTTATTTTTGTCACTGTGCTCCAGCAGATGTCTTAATAGAGCTGGAGAAGGAAATGGCAAATCACTCCAGTATCTTTGCCAAGAAAACCCCAAATGGGCTCATGAAGAGTCAGACGCAATTGAAACAACCAAACAACTACAACAAAAAGCTAGCATTTATATATTGTTTTAAGTTTTACAAAGTGTTTTACAAATACTGTCTTATTTTATCCTCCCAACAACCCTGGGAGGTGGGTGCCATTATTGTCTCCATTTTACAGTTGAGAATACTGAGACAGGCACCAGTTAAATGCCTAGGGTCACAAAGTGTCTGGGGCTAAATTTGAATTCAGGTCTTCCTGACTCCCTCCATTTATCCACTTCACCACTTGATAGCTTCTACTGTATCATTCCTTGGAAGAAAGCAACTTCCTCTTCAGAGCATCCAGCGTCCTCCTCTTTAGGAAAAGCCTCAAATATTTTTTTAAAGCTGTAACTAAATAGCTCTTTATTCCTCTTTGTGACCTATTTCCACCTTCCAGTATCCTGTCAAGCCTCTTCTTCTCTCCTCCCAACTGACATTCTTTGTTTCCCCCTCCTTAAAACCTCTCCTGTTTCTTCTTGAATACTTCATTCTTTCTAACAACTTGGGATGGTGGAGATGTGGTCTTTGAGCCCCTTTATTTTCTCTGAGAGAGATGAGGCTATGCTTGGAATACATAACAGTCACTTGGCAGTGGCAGAAGTATTATCAGTTCATTGCACACTTAATGCAGGTCAATGAATATTTTCATGTACTCTCCAAAATGGTTGGTTTCAGCTATTTTTTAAAAACAACAACTTTATTTATGAGTATTTACACTTCAACCCTATATCTGGTTAAAACCCTTACAGTCAACAATTTGATAATCTCACTCTCTTTTCTTTAGCCTCAACAACTTCCCTGCCCCATCTTACCTCCTCTTTTGGCTTGAACTAATCAGTCTCCTGCCTGTTTCATCAATTTGCCCCACTCACTAATCCATTCTGTTCATTTGTTTATCCCTCTCCCATTTACCTTTTATTTGCTTTGCATTGTCTTGACTATATTTAATTTATCTCTTGAGTTTACCTTTTCAGAGTCTATTTTCCTGTTCCTTTTTAATCCCCCTTAATTTATTGTCCTTGATTTTGCTTCTCTCACAACCTAGAAATAGAACATGGACTCCTATCTGGGTCTAGAGATAGTTCTTCAAATTTCGAACCAAAATTCAACTTCTGACCTATTTCACTAGCTCAGATTCCTGCAAGTCAAATTCCTACAAATTCCTACACCATTCTCTTTTCCTTAACTGTCTCAAGTCCTTCTCTAGTTGCCTGTACCTTTTCTTACAGCTTCGTTGGCAATTGGGGTTAAGTGACTTGCCCAAGGTAACATGGCTAGCGAATGTTAAGTGTCTGAGGCTGGATTTGAACTCAGGTCCTCCTGACTCCAGGGCCAGTGTTGTATTCACTGCACCACCTAGCCGCCCCTATCCTACAGATTCTTAAAGTAGAATTCATTAATCAAACTTAAGTGCTGAAATAAAATAGAATGTATGTAAATCAAAGATGCTTCAAACTTTTCCTCATCCTTCAAATAATGAAATCAAGGCATCCAGATTCAATTTGAATTTGAGACTAAATAATCAATACATGCTTCTGGCATAGCAGTTCATAAATGAAAAATCTAGTATTTGAAAGCAGAAAACCCATCATTTCTTTGTCAATTTGAGTGGATGTATAGGCCTCCCTCATTGAATTATTTTCCATATGTAAATAATTTGTCTTCATTTAAAGTACTGGAATATTAATGAGACAGTTTTTAAGTTTTATACAGATTTTTGGTAGAAAACTTATTCCCTAACAAGGAAACCCATTGTGTTGTTTAAAAAAAAATAACTTATCAGAATTGACTCTTTCCATTGTCTCCTCAACATTACTAATGGTCACCTCTGTTGCTTGATGTGATGAGGGATACACTTCTTATGCTTACCCATTTTTGGACGGTCATAAGTAATAGAAAGTTCTTCCTTATTTTGAATGAAACTCTAAAGATCTATCATTATAATTAGGTTCAAGAGTTGGGAGAGGGGTGGCTAGGTGGTGCAGTGAATAGAACACCAGCCCTGGAGTCAGGAGGACCTGAGTTCAAATCTGGCCTCAGACACTTAACACTTACTAGCCGTGTGACCTTGGGCAAGTACTTAAGCCCAATTGCCCTGCTTTCCCTTCTCCAAAAAGAAAAAAAAGAGAAAAGAGTTGGAAGAGAAAGGATAGTTTAAGTATGATGCTGTGAATTTCCAAGAAGGAGAAGATATTGGGTGGCTCAGCAAGGAATATATTGATTAATCTGTCCCTCTGAGTAGAGTGGTTTGAGAGAAGAGGCCAGCATTTGAGGGGGTGTCAAGAGATGTGCTGTTTTCATTGGCAGCATTTAAAAATTACTGTGTATCTACAGGAAGTCCATGTCAGTATGACAGCTGCACCTTTATGCATAAAATACATTAAAGCACTCTCTACCCCACGAGAGCTGGAAATGAAAGGGAAGAATAAAATCATCAGAGTGGGATGGATAGCAACAGCTGACCCAAGGATGCCAGTCCCTGAATTCACTCATTTAACAAATGCTTATTTAGCATCTTCTATGCCCAGGGCCTTGTGCTTGGTGCTGTATGGTACATAGAGACATAACAAGATATGATTCATACCCTAGTCAAGCTTTATGTAGTCGAAGAAATAAAAATCAGATACAAATAACTAGGGAACAAGATAATCAGTTAAAGTGACAAAAGAGAGACTCAGAATGCTGTGAGAGTCCAAAGAAGGGAGTTTGAGCTAAGGGAATTTCATTGGTTATTTATGATAGCTAGTATAGTTCTGTTTTCTTTTTCTTAAAATGTATTTGTTTGAATCTGTGCCTTTCCTCCTACTAGACTAAGCTCCATAAGCACAAGGACTGTCTTTTAAAATCTTTGTAAATTACTCATTGAGAGGTGGCTGTGACTTAATGGATAGGTGTCTGACTTCAAAATCAAAAAGACTTGGGTTCAGTTGCTCCTTCAGACATGTATTAGCTGGTGACCCTGTGCCACTTAACATCTTAACTGTCCCCAGACAGCTCTATGTGGCAGAGCAGGGGCCTTCTCCAACTGTAAAAAGGGTTTCCTCACTGGGAGTTCTGCATACAGGTGAACTACAGATCTAAGCCAAAACAAATGAAAACAAATATGATATAATAGGTGATATTTATATTGTGTTTTGTTTACAAAGCCATTTATCTACATTATTAAATTGTGATTCTCATGACAACCCTACATGGTAAGTAGTGCAGATAATTAAATTCATTTTGCAGATAAGGGGACTAAGTCACAAAGGCTATGTGATTTTCCCAAAGTCACAGATTGGTGACAGGCTTTGAATCCAGATGTCCTGACTCTAAGGAATCTTGTCTTATTTTCTGCTATAGCAAAGCTGGCTCTCTTTTTAACTACCCTTCAACAGTGTGCAATATATAGTTGGTAATTAATACATTTTGAAGCTATTGAAATTGTTTAATATTTTATCTTTTTGTGAATTTTTTTCATTTTAAATTTAAATACAAAATGAGAAAAGAAAAGAAAACATTGCCCTGTACACAGCAGACAATTAGAAAGGATTCAATATAAAACAAAATTTCTGTTTCAAGAAAAACTGTATAATAAATACTACACATCGTTTTCAAAGCTGCCCGGCTTTTCTTTGCTTCCCTGTTGGTTTTCTTTTATTCTCTGCTGTGCACTTTTTATTTTATTTGTTTTTCCTCTCCTTTCCCCCACCATCCGAAAGAAGGCTACAGTGAAGCATGGAGATACACACACACACACACACACACACACACACACACACACACATACACACACACACACACACACACACACATACACACACACAGAGATATCTATAAACATATATACACTTATAGACCTGTACTATGCTTATTTCCTCCAACATCAGTTTCTCTGAAGGTGGATAGCATCTTTCTTCATAAATCCAGATCATCATTTCCTACACTACAGCAATATTCCAACCCAGTCACATCTTGTCTGAGAGATTGCATATGAAAGTTTTTTCCCCCGGTTTTCTGCATTCCTCCTATTCTTGACTACCTAGGTTTTGTTTATACAGGAAAATTTTAATAAAATAATCAAAGTTATCCTTTTTATACTTCAACAATGTTCTCAACTTATAACATAGGTTTAAGGTCTTATACTGCTGAATTTCTTCCTTTTCATCTTTTTTCCCTGGTTTCTTTGAAGTTCCTGACTTTTTGTTCTTCTTAATGAACTTTGCTGTTATTTTTTCTAACTCAGTAAAATAAATTCTCTAGTAATTTAATTGGAATGACATCCAATAAACAGATGAATTAAGTAAAACTGTCGTTTTAAAAATTATATTGGCTTTACCTGCCCATGAAATTTCAGTTATTTAGGTCTGAGTTTATATGTATAAAAAGTGTTTTCTGTTTATGTTCATGAAATTTTTGTGTCTGTTTTGAAAGTATGTGCTCAGGTATTTTGTACTGTCCAGCTATTTTAAATGGTCTAAAACAATACTGAATAATATTGCTGACACATAGCATAGTTTCTCAATTTTTCACTTGTTAAATCTATTTTAATTTTTACTTTGATATCATGATTACTATCCTTGCTTTTTTTTACATACTAAATTTTACTCGTGTCCTTTATTTTATATTTGTTTCCCACAAATAATCTTGCTCCCTACAGCCCCTCCAGTGGCTGCAAACTAGAGCTGTCTTCTCTGCCCTGGAACTGAAACCAGGGGCTCTACTCTCCTGCAAGTGCCCCTGGCCAACAGCGTCCCTGCTTCTCGCTGCTACACTCATGGGGTGTGTGCTAGCTCCTCCCTGTGGCCATAGCCAGGGATGGTGTGGTCAGTATTATAACTGCTTGGCATCCCTCAACAGTGGAAGCCTTCAGTCGTCTTCTACTCAGTCATCAGACCCCTTTACTCTGTTCACAAAATGAAAGTTTGTAAGGCTGAAGCTACCTCTTAACCTAGATGCCTCCAGGGCTTGTCTTTTGTTAATTCTGCAGAGTGGGTCTGACTTCAGTCAGACCAAACCTTTGCCCCTGGAGGTCAGGTCTTTCCTGGGGTCTTAGGAGAACAACTGCTTTACTCCATGTTTATTTCTGCTGCTCTGAGGTGATGGTATTCTTGACTTTTTTGTGGAGGAAATTTGGAGAACTGAAAGGTTTTTTTACCTACTCTGTCATGTTTCTAGACTCCTCTCTTATAGTTTATCTTTCAAAAAAAGTTCTTGAGGAATAAAATATATTTCTGATAACCCAGAAATTTTAAATAGTTACTTTTTTTCTCCTATACCCACAGTGGATCCAAGGATCGTTCATGAAAATATGAAAGAGAAGGAAAGAATTCAAAGAGTGACACGGCAAACTTTTGGGGATTATGTCCAACCAAGAATAGAATTTGCACAATATAAGGTAGAGATTGTCTGTAATATTAACTTTAAGTTATGACAGTTTTTAAGAATGCTAAAGTGGAAAACCTAGGTATTTCAGTACAAAACTAATAAATGGATGGGGGAAGCTAGATGACTCAGGGCATAGAGCACAGGGCTTGGAGTCCGGGAAGACTTGCGTTCAAATCAGTCCTCAGACATTTACTAACAGGTGTGTACTAACCTGGGCATATCACTTAACCTCTGTTTGCCTTAATCCACTGGCAAAGGAAATGGCAAACCACTCCAGTATCTTGCCAAGAAAACCCTATGGAAAATAGGATCCATGGGGTCAACAAAGAGTTGGACATGACTGAACAGCTGCACAATAAATCAACAGCTCTCTTTCTCACTGGATCACCTGAAAATTTTTATAAAACACTTGTAACCATGAGAGACCTTATTCTGCACTTGTGAATGAGTTCTGTTGTTATCACATAGAAAGTAAGCTTTACTTTTCACTGTTAACATGTATGCTTAATATTAGTGGTAGTCTATACTTTTTACAGGATAATATTAGAAAGATTTAATAAGTTATTCCTTCCTAATAATTTTACTCAACTGCTTAGAGTATGGTCAAAGTTTTGTCATACCACCTTGGGCTAGTTAGTGTCATAGAATTACAGTTGAAAGGAATCTCAGAAGTCATCTGGTCCAACCCATATATGAACAAGAATCCACTATACAATATATTCAAATAAGTGGTTGACCAGCCTTTGCCTGAAGAACCTAAGTGCAGGGGAGTTCACTACCTTCCAAAGCAGGCCATTTTGAATAGTTGTTCTTGTTAGGAAACTCTTCCTCCCAAAAGGTCTGTACATACCTGTTCTTAGTGTCTGCTGAATGCTACTATGTGTCATCTGTGGCCAAGAAAAACAAATCTGTTCTCCGTCCTCAATTACAGCCCTTCAAGTACTTGAAGATGGCGATCATGTAGCCCCTAAATCTTCTCCTGTCTTAACTTCCCCAGTTTCTTCAACTGACCTTTATATGGTATTTTCTCACCATTCCAGTTAGCGTTCTATGGATTCTCTTCAGCTTATCAATATCCTTTCTAAAATGAAGCACTCAGAACTAAACACAATACCATAGGTATTGTTTGACCAGGACAGAGAATAGCAGGACTATTAGTTCCATAGTTCTGGACACGATTCCTTTCTTAATGTAATCAAGACTGTCACATCACATTGCTGACTGATACTGCACTTACAATCCACTAAATGCCCCAGATCTTTTTAGAAAAACTTTTTACAGAGGAAGAAGCCTTTCCATAGACCCTACAACCAAATATGTATATTAGTATGTTTCTGAAACTAAGTGTAAGACAACTGGTTAAATTAAAACCCATACACCTCTATTGGAATAGTAACTTGAAAACCATATCATAATATTTTTTATTTTATACGTCAGAAAATCTTTAGAGCTGGAAGAATATTAACGATCATCTTTTAGTCTGAAACCCTTCAGTTTGTAGATGAGGTATTTAAGGCCCAGAGAGTAGAAATGACCTTCCCAAGGTTACTCGTCTAGAATGTAGGAGTTACAGGCCTTAAACAGACCTCTTGCCTCTCTTTTGTTTGCCCAGACAGAATTCTTTTCATGGTTACCCTTTTATTCCAAATAAATCACTTTAATCCCCCCACCAATTCAATCTCAGACATCAAACCTGTTTGGCTTGCCAAGCATGTGCACCACATAGTACGTATGCTAGTTAATTAATTGCCTTTTAGCTGTCAGAGGTACTGCAGGATCTCAGAGTTAGAAAGGATATCAGATTCCAGGGGCAGAGCCAAGATGGCAGCGTAGAAGCAGCAGCATCTCACAGCAGCCACCCTAAACATCCATAAAAATATGACACTGGACAAATTCTAGGATTCTCAGACTCAAAAAATATAGAAAACACATCTCTCGTGGAAGGCAGCTCGGCAGCAGGGGATCATCACAGCAGGACACGAACCAAAGCCGGCCCAGCTTGAGACTGAAACCACGGCCAGGCCCTGGGGCAGTAGGAAGAAGCCAAGCTGAGCCACAGCCAGTCTACAAGATAGAAGAGCTACAGCCTCCAGCAAATCCACATCTACCAAGGTGTGAAGAATAGGGATTAGAGAAAGGCAGCTGGCAGGAGGAGCTCATCCCAGGCCAGGAGCTGAGACTAGCCAAGCCTGAAAATGCCATGTGGCCAGGCTCCAGGGCGGTGGGGAGGAGCAGAGCCTCCCAAGCCACAGCTTGAGTCTACTTCAGAGAAGATCGAAAGCACCTAGAGCAATCTGCATAAGCCAGGATTAAAGGTCAGTGAAAGTGAGTGAAGCTTTCAAGCTAAATTTGGGGGGGAGAAAAAGCAGTTCAGCCAATCTACCCGGGGAGGCAAGGAAGCAGTGGGGGAAGGGCAGAAACTGCTGTAACAGAGACCCTGGCCTGTGGATCCCGCAGTGGGGCTGAGTCGATTGATCAGGGCCAAGTGCTCTTGCGTTGAGCAGCCTGGATCTGGATTGTGGTCTTGGGTGGTGGTCCTGGGGAGCGCTTTCAGCAAGCCAAAGCTAGGGAAGGCTGCAACACCCCTCTAATAGCTCCGGCAGGTGGGAAAACCCCAGCAATTTGGAACAGAGCTTTCCCCCTGGAAGCAGAGTTTCACAAAGCTAAAACCAAAACAAAACAAAAAACAACCAATTAATTGACTGGCCAACATGAGGAAAAGGAAGCAAAATAAGAACAGCAATAAAACTCTAGAATCCTTTCTTGTGGACAAAAAGGATCAAAGCATGGAACAGGAGGAAGACAACACAGTCAGAACAACTACACCAAATGCTTCCAAGACACTTGAAGAATGCCTAGTAGCTATAGATAATCTAAAAAAGGACTTTGAAAACCAAAT
>JAQQSW010022187.1:0-10508 GCA_028646575.1 Pseudocheirus occidentalis
TAGCTAAAACTTCCTATATGTGACATCTCCTCTATAAGAATGTAACAGTGACTATCTTGTTTTTCTATTTATATCCCCGTGCCTTGTGCTAAGTAAGCTCCTAATAAGTACTTTTTAATTCATTCATTTATCATACATTTATTCATCTATCCATGCCCCAATTCTAACAGTGGGCAAGTCATTTAATCTCTGATCTAAATTTCCTCATCAGTAAAGTAAGAAATTTGGAATAAATTATCTCAAGTCTCATTAGGGTCTAAAATTCGACAGTTGAAAATTCTAATCCTACATCTTCTCCCCTTTTCCCTTTGGAATTTGTTTGAAGTCATCAGACTGGCTTTAAGATGATACTCATTTTTAAATTGCATATTATACAATCACAATCATCCTCAAAATACAAAGCAAATTAAAGTTACAATTTTTCCCCCAGAGCTGACAACAGGAATTTTCTGAATAGAGGTACTTAGGCCACAAGTATTATATGCCTAAAAGTTAAATTCTCATAGTCTAAAGAATATTATTTGTCATTCAAAAACACATGGGGTAAAAAAGGACAACAGATGGTTCAATCTTGTATTGAAATTTATTCCTTGTTTTCCTACTTCCTAATTCAGGTCCTAACCAGTTCAAAGAGAGTGTACTAGAGTTGCTTATGTGCTTCCAGCTTGTCTCTGTGCTTGTTCAGTCATTTCAGTCATGTCCAACTCTTCATGATGCCATTTTCGCTTGGTTTTGTTTGTGTTTTGGCAGAGATACTGGAGTGGTTTGCCATTTCTTCTCCAACTCATTTTACAGATGAGAAAACTGAGGCAAACACAATTAAGTGACTTTCCCAGGCTCACACAGCTAGTAAATGTCTGAAGCCACATTTGAACTCAGGAAGGTGAGTCTTCCTGAATCCAAGCCCAGTGTTCTATCTACTTTGAATACTCTTCCTCAAAAAAGAAATAAAAAACCTTTTCCTCAACATTATTTTGATCACATCATTCCCCTACTCTGTTCTAGTAGGACCCAGCCGCCTCTTCACTCATATCAAAATTTTTAATGATTGAATTCAGTTTGTGGTAGAATACTAGGGCTTCTCAAACTTGAGGGGACTTTTAATAACAGCCCCCTTTGACTCCCGTTCTTCTATAGAAGGGTCACACAAGAGAAAAAGCACGAATATCAGTGTGACTGAACTGTAGATCACACAGAGAGGAACAGTGCATCAAAAGACAGATTGGAGGTAAGTTGTAAAGAGCTTTAAATACCAAATAAAGAATTTTATATTTGATCTTAGAGGTAATAGGGAGCCACTGTAGTTTACTTAACGAGGGGTGATAAGGTCTTTGGCATCTGCTTGTAGGATGGATTAAAGTGGGGAGAGATTTGAGGCAAGAAGCTCAATTAGGAGGCTATAACAATATCACCTTACTGGCCTGTATGCTATTCCTCACCTAGAATACTACCTCTTCAGTCACCCCTTTGCATGGGCTGTCTCCTATGCCTCGAATGTCCTCCCTACCCACCTCTGTTCTTGGAATGCTCAGCCTCCTTTAAGCCTCAGCTAAAGCTCTGCCTTCTAAATGAAGCCTTCTCTTTTCTCTCCCCTTCTCCTCTCTAAGGTTGCTGTGTATCTACTTTGTAAGTATTTGATGTAGTCCAGGCAAAAATGATGAGGGTCTAAACCAGGGTGGCAGCTGGGTAAGTAATAAGTGCCAATCCACAATTAAAAGTGAAGATTCACCACAAACATGGTATAATGGAAAGTCCCAATGGGCTGAAAGAGATGAAAGACCTAGGTTCAATGTCTGATTCTATTTTCTCATTTGTAAAGTAAGAAGTTGGACAAAGTGATTTCTCATGATTTCTTCAAGCTCTAACATAGCATGACTCTATCAAGTTATTATGGCTTCATTAAAAATAAACCATGGCAGATTTACTGACAGCATTACTAGGCTAGTGAATCAAGGAAATGCCATAGGCATCCTACACCTGGAGTTCAGCAAGACAGTCTCTTGTCCTGGTGAACAACCATTAAACAAAGACAAAGCCCCATAGTGTATGGATGTCAGCTGGGAGAGATGGATTACAACCTCGCAGAAACTTGTCCTTGGCCCTCTGCTATTCAAAATTTTTTATCAACAAATTGGAGGGAGGCATGGATGCCACGAATATCAAATTTGTAGGCAAAACAAAGCAAGGATAAGACACTAACACCCTGGATGATGGAATCAGTATTCAGAAATATCCTGACAGGCTAGAATATGGACTGAATTTAATAAGGTGGAATTTAATAAGGATTCAATTCAACAAACACTGATTGAGTGTATGTCATGTGTAAGGCATGATACTAATCCAGGGCATACAAAGATGAAAAATTAACCAGTCACTGACTGCCCTGAAGGAGTTTATACTATAATGGGAAAGATATGGCATGTACCCAAGTAAGCATGCCACAAGGTTGTACATAACAAGGGCAAAGGGGAGGTCCAGCCGCTGTGCTCAAAGAAATGTAAGGAGGGAGAAATCATGTTAAGTCAGGGAAATCAGGGGAGGCTTCATTAAAAAATGACACCAGAGTCTAAGTCTTGAAAAAAAAGAAGGATTTTAGTGAAGTGGAGAAAATGTACTCCCAGCATCACAGACAGTCTACCCCCCAATGTTCCAGGGCAAGAGAAAGCAGTACTAGATTAGTGATAAGCTAGCTGTCCAATTTGGCTCTTTGTGAAGTGGTGGGGTCCAGGCCAAGACCTGGGATTTCACTGGCTCAGGGAAATGGCTACCAATGCATGTAGGTTCTTGTATACTTCAGCTGATTATGAGGCAGCTAGAAATCACAGTGCACAGAGTACTAGACCTGGAATCAGGAGTGCCTGAGTTCAAATCCAGCGCCAGACACTTAGTGGCTGTGTGACTCTAAAATGTCATGTAACCTCTGTTTGCCTCAGTTTCTTCTTTTGAAAAATGGGGATAATAACAACAGCTACCTCACAGTTATTGTGAGGATCAAATGAGATATTTCATTAATATAAATTTAATTAATTAATATAAATTTAATTAATAATATTAGCAAAGAGGTTGGCACATAGTAAGCAGCACAGAAATACTTGCCCCTTCCCTTACCACTTATAGTTCTAGAGAGGTAGTGTCTAGAATATGAGAGGGAAAGTGACTTGCCCAGGGTCTCACAGCCAGGATGTGCCAGGAAGGTAGATTGGTACTCAACTCTTTGCGGCTTGAAGGCCAGCTCTCTATCTTCTATTCCTCTTTGTGAAGGGAAATAGAGTAAAGTAAGACCAGAAGGTAGGTGGGACTCAGTTCTCAAAACAAACAAACAAATAAACAAGAAACCCAGAACCCAAAAGGGAGCATTTAAATATGAAAAACTAACAGGAATGTAAGGATGGTAGTGCATCCTATTGGCAGGTGGAATTGGCTGAATAGGGTTATATCTCTACACTGGGCAGCTGAATAATAAATGGACTGGAGATAATAAGATTAGAAGCTAAGAGGTGAGTTTGGAAGCTATTCCCAATAATCTGGATGAAGAATGATGACTTGAGCAAGGCTGGAGATGAGACACATATTTCAGAAGTAAAACCAAAAGAACTCAACAACTGCTAAAATGGAGAGGGAGACGTGGGGGATAGGGGAGAATGAAGGGTCAAAGGTGACTGAAGCTTTGAGCCCTGGCAGTGGGGAAGATAGTAGCATGTGCCATCAAGAGAAACTAGCAAGGTGTCATGGGAGAAGATAGGATGAAGTCAGTTTCTGATATGTTGAGTTTAAGGGAGCAGGAGGACATCCAAGTGAAACACTGAGCAGATGGCTGGAAGAGGAGGGATCAAGTCTGCAAACAGAGATTTGAGAATCATCAACAAAGAGGGGATAAGTGAAGTTAATGGAATAGATGAGGCAGTCTTACACTTGGGTTAAAAAAATCAACCCTATAAGTAGAGTTCTGGAGAAAGAAGCCTAGACAAAAGACTGGAGGTGGGTGGGTAGGGAAGACGTAGTAATTTCAGCAAACTACAAACTTAAGTTTAACATGATTTAACAGTGTAATAAAGGCATTCATAAAAGTGCTGATCAAAAACACTGTATACACACTACAACTGAGGTATTCTGTGAAGACTGTTTTACAAATTGGAACAAAACCAGAAGGTAATGGCCAAAATGGTGAAAGGGACTCAAAATTATGTGGAATGTAATAAACAAGAACAACAAGAGTAATAATAGCTAGAATTTATAAAGCACCTACCATGTGCCATTTACTGCGGTTTATTGGCTAGATTTCTTCCTTTCTTCCTTTCTCCCTTTCTTCCTTCTTCCTTTCTTCCTTCCTTCCTTCCTTTCTTCTTTCCTTACTTCCTTTCTTCTTTCCTTCCTTTCTTTCTCCCTTTCTTCCTTCCTTCTTTCCTTCCTTCCTTTTGCCTTCCTTCCTTTCTTTCAAACTCAGTTCACTCTGAAGCTCACATACAAATATTATTTCATTTGATCTTCATGACAACCCTAGGAAGTGGGTACTATTATTATCCTCACTGTGCAGTTGAGGAAATTAAGGCAGACACAGATTGTGACTTGTCCAAGGTCTGTGTAACCTAATGTCTGAGGCTGGGGCTCAGCCTCTCAATCCACTTCATCACCTGGAATGATTGAAGGAACTGAAGACAGCTCAACAAAAGAATATTTAGGGAGGAAGGGAGGCCATATTGCCAGCTAGAATCAGGAGGACCTGAGTTTAAGTACTCACTACCTTTAACAGATTGTGTGAGTGTTTGAATCTAGATAAGTTATTTAACTCCTCGATAATCCCAGGCAACTCTTTAAGATTATAAATTAGAGAACAACTTTCATAAATGAAAGATACAAAACCCACTGAGGCTATTTCAGAACTTAATCACTGTCTTCAATTATCTGAAGGACCAATATTTGGAATAGAGATTATTTTTGTCCTATTTGACCCCAGACAGTGTAATTAAGACCACTAGTTGAAAGTAACTGAGACATGTAAAGGGAAAGCTAGGTAGAGCAATGAATAGAGTGCTAGATCTGTAAACAGAAAGACTTGTCTATCTTCCTGAGTTCAAATGGAGCCTCAAACACTTACTAGCTGTGTTACCCTGGGCAAGTCATTTAACCATGTTTGCCTCAGTTTCCTCATCTGTAAAATGAGCTGGAGAAGGAAATGCAAACCACTCCAGTATCTTTGCCAAGAAACCCCAAATGGGGTCATTGAAGAGTCAAACACCAACAACATAAAGGGAAAACATCCCAACAATTAGAGTGACCCAAAAACCACTCTAACAATGGGAGGACATGGAATGTAGTGAGTTAAATCTTCAAGTAGAAGATAAAATCCTGGAGGGTGTCAGAGCTGATTCACATCATTGGGTAAGGGTTCAACCAGACTTCTGAAGTCCTTTCCAACTCTGAGATTCTATGATACAAAAAAAAAGACAAGTATTGGGAGAATGAGAATGTACTTAATTGTAACTCAGAGTCTCAGAACTGAGATACCCTAGTTTAACAAGATGCCACATCAACAATACAAGTGAAGCTGAGATGATTCTTGTCATGTTTTAAATCTTTCATTAGAATTTTTAGGCTTATCTTGCAAAAAAAAGTTTGCTACTTGTTGCTCCTTTTTTATTTGCTCTTTATCTTTTTAATCTATCTTTCTAATAGAGAGGTCAGAAGAGATGACAATTGTTAAAAATTTTAAAAGAAGAAGGAAGTTTTAATTTAATTGCTTTAGTTATTAGAACATAGTGAGGGCCGGGGAACTAACTTTAAAAATAACTACCTCAAATGCCCTTTCGCACTTAAATTATTCAATACCCACTGGTATAGAAAACTTTAAAAATGAAAAGAAAAAAAATATGCTCTAAGGATCATTGGTTTGAAAAACTTGAAAGACAAATGGCTTGGAAATTAGGACTCTCTCCACAGATGACAAAAATGCAGCCTGTCTTTACAAAGTATCATCTTCCTTTCCAATTTAAGGGTACATTTAGCATGGTTATCCGGACAGCTGCATCTATTTAAGTTTGATGTAAGCTAGCTGCAAAGTGTAACTGCCAAGCTCAACAGTCCATCCTAGTCAATGTGTTTTTAAATGGGTCAGTAGTTTTTCAGAGCATTAAGGACATCTACTTTGTCCTCTCCAGTCAGTTTTCTCAGGATCACTTTATCTCATATCCTCTTAAAAGGTGGAAGGAAATAGAATGTGAAAGACCTCTCTTTTGATCCCTTTCTGTTACAGTTTATAAAATGGGGAAGATTCCAAAATCATCTCCAGTACATTAAGAAAGATCCCAAATGATGTTTCCTCAGGTCAAGGGCCATTCCTTTTTTTCTGTTCATATCCTCAGGACCTAGTCTGGTTTCTTGCAAAATGGGGATCTAATAAATGCTTATTGAAACAAGTTGGCTTCAATGGATCCATGATCTCATCAATGTGGTTATTTCCTGAATGATACAGATTGTGACCCATCCATACCATCCAGTGTGACTGCATTCTCTTGTAACCTCTCCAAAGGTGTCCACACAACATGGCTGGATCTTTCCTCTTGATCTTGAGTGGATACTAGTGGAGGTTGTAGGCTTTCCATTGGTAATCTCTCCATCTACATTCCTAGCTCAACTTCTAATCAGGGTGTTTGATATCTTTTTCTTGACATATTTCTGGGTAGTTCTTCATTGGGACTATCTTGAAGCCCATGCACACCCACAGTGAATCTCTCTAATGCCCTTTAGGTAAATAGAAACTTTAACTATTCAGATACCATGGTATTCCATGACACAAAGACATACAACATCACCAAAAAAAAAGTTTTAAGAAAGATGGGTTTCATCAATTGGAAATGGCCAAATTATGGTATATGAATACAATGAAATATCATTATGCTTTAGAAATGGCAAAAGAGATGGTAACAGAGAAATAGGAATACTTGTATGAACTAATACATAGTAAAGTGGGTAGGACCAGGAGAACAATTTACACAACAATAAGAACAATGTAAGGAGAAATAACTTCTAAAGACTTAAGACTTCGGGGGCGGCTAGGTGGTGCAGTGAATAGAGCACCAGCCCTGGAGTCAGGAGTCCCTGAGTTCAAATCTGGCCTCAGATACTTAACACACAACACACACAAAAAACCTAGCTCTGTGACCTTGGGCAAGTCACTTTACCCCGATTGCCCTCCAAAAAAAAAAAAAAAGACTTAAGACTTCTGATCAGTGAAACGACCAACCATGAATTCAGAGGATTGTTAAGAAAGCATGCTACTCACCTCTGGAAAGAAAGATGACAAACTCAAGATGCAGAATGAGACATAAATTTTTGGACATGACCAATATATGAATTTTTGTTTTGCTTGGCTATACATATTTCTTTCTTTTTTTTTTTGGAGGGAGGAAAGCAGGACAATTGGGGTTAAGTGATTTGTGTCTGAGGCCACATTTAAACTCAGGTCCTCCTGACTCCAAGGTGGGTGCTCTATTAACTGCACCACCTACCCACCCCCATACATATTTCTTACAAAGATTTATTGTTTCCCTTTTTTTCCCCAATGGTGGGAGAAGGAAGAAGTGAGAGAAAATAAATGCTTGTCAATTGAAAAAATAAATAAAAACTTAAAAAGTTTTTTAAAAAGAGATTTGTTTCAGATAAAAGTTTAGAGTCATTAAAAGGACTACACAGTTTCCCCAAACTATCCCAGCTTACATTCTCCCTCTGATTCCATTCTGAGTCCAGTTAATTGTCTAGCCATGTAATCTAAACAAAATGAGAGAAAGAGAAAGAGAAAGAGAGAAATGAACTAACAGGTTATTCATCTAATTGAATATCATTATGTGAACAACAGAAAATTATTGTCCACTTGGCTTTTCCTATACGGATATATTTAGGATAACTTCTTGAGTTACCCATTTGAAACAATACATAAAACATGGAAACAAATGTTCAGTAAAGGTAGTGTACAGCAGAGTCTAAATGTAAGGATTCCTTATGCATGGTGAAGTACTACAAGTGCTCCTGTTGGTGGTTTGCATGGTGCCAATTTCACCAAGCCCCAAAACATTAAAAAAGGAATGGTATGATCACAAAGGAAAGTCAAATATTCTGAACAGCCAGCCAAAGCAGTTCTAATACAGTCTTTCCTCGAAGTATCTGTACAAACCACATGTTCTATTTTATTTAACAATCTATGCCCTCCATGAAAAAAAAATCTCACTTAATATGTTATAATGGCTTCTTATAAAGTATATTTGCAGTATCAGAAACTCAGAGTGCCAGCAAAGTGAAAAGAACGTTGAACTGGGAGTCAAGACACCTAGGCTATAGTCCAAGTTCTGTCACTAACTAGGTATGTGACCTTGGGCAAGATGAAACCTCTTCGAACCTTAATTTCTCCATTTGCAAAATGAGATGGTAGTTTAAATGATCCCTAAGCAGGTAGGTAAGGCTGTGCCTAGACAAAGCACTAGACCTGGATTAAAGGAGACTCATCTGCCCAAGTTCAAATTTGGCCTCAGACACTTTACTGTCTAGTGACCCTGGGCAAGTCAAGTCACTTAATCTTACTTGCCTCAGTTTCTTCATTTGTAAAATAAGCTGGAGAAGGAAATAGCAAATCAGTCCATTATCTTTGCCAAGAAAACCTCAAATGGGGTTTCAAAGAGTAGGACATGACTAAAATATTTGAACAATAACAATGACAAAATCTCTGTATCTTGTCACCATCTTTAAAAATAATAAAACTGTTTGACACAACTAATATGGAAATGTGTTTTGCATTACTATGCATGTGTAATCTATATCAAATTGATTATCTTCTCAATGAAGGGGGTGCGGGGAGGGAGACTTTAGGACCAAATTTTAAAAATTACATTGAAAATTATTTTTAACCCAGCAATACCATTTCTGGGGCTGTATCCCAAAGAGATCATAAAAATGGGAAAAGGATCCACATGTACAAAAATATTTATACCGCCTCTTTTTTGGTGGCCAAGAACTGGAAATTGAGAGTATACCATCAGCTGGGGAATGGCTGAACAAGTTGTGGTATATAAATGTAATGGAATACTATTGTGCTATAAGAAATGATGAACAAGACTTCAGAAAAACTTGGAAAGACTTATTTATATGAAGTGAGGCTGAGTGAAGTGAGCAGAACCAGGAGAACATTATACATAGTAACAGTCATAGTGTGCAATGACTGACTTTGATAGACTTAGCCCTTTTCAGCAATGCAAAGACCTAAAACAATTCCAAATGACTCATGATGGAAAATGTCATCTACATTCAGAGAAAGAATTATGAAGTTTGAATGCAGAACGAAGCCAACTATTTCCTTTTTGTTTTGTTTTGTTTTTTTCTTTCACATGGTTCCTCCCATTCGTTCTAATTCTTCTATACAATATGCCTAATGTAAAAAAATGTTGAATAGGAATGTATATGTAGAATCTGTATCAGATTGCATACCATCTTGGGGAGGGAGGCGGGGAGAGAGGGGGTGAAAATTTAAAACTCATGCAAGTGAACGTTGAAAACTAAAAATAAGTAAATTAACTTAAGAAAATTATTTTTACATGTAATTGTGGAAAAATAAAGTACTGAATTTAAAAAAATAAAAGTTTGCTAGGATCTAGAAAGGTTGCAAAACATAACAGATAAAAGAGCTTCCCTTGGATCCAGAAAGAGCTGGGAATTCAACTCCCTTCTTTCCCAGATACAAACTGTACAATCCTCAGCAGGTAATTTAACCTCCCAGTTCTAAGCAACTCTCAGAAGACTAAAAATTGCTGAGAAGGCACTAACCTACGTATAGCAGAGGGAGTTTCCCCATCTGGGAGTTCCCAATATTAATGAAATCATAAGTCCAGCCCTTATCCCTCTCCTGCCCCGAGGTGCACATCAAAGGAAGTAGTGAAATCCCAACCACCAGAGCTTAAAAGGTTTTTTTTAAAAAGGTTAATATTAATTCATATACTTCACCTTCTAAAGATGAGCACACATATGAAGTGGGGAAAACTTGACCCAGATTAACTAGTAAAACAAGATCGTCTAAATATTCTTGCACAAGTCCCAAGAAACTGACTGGCTGACTAGACAATCTGCCTCCATACAGCATGGGCATTTCATAGGACTTCCATTGTTTCAGAACACAGAGGATGGAATTAAAAAAAAAAGTATGGGATCATCCCCTAGTGAATTACTTTTCTCTTCTCACAGTCACATAGCAAATCCAGGGTAGACTGTTAACCATTATCTAGTTCACTAGCATACTTGCCCTACCTAATTGCTTTCTCTTCATAAACACTGCTCTCCTCATCAGAGTTCTGATGATTAGAGAAAAAAAACTAATCTATTTTTCCGAGGAGGAAGATAAGAAAGAGAAGCAGAAGTGACTTTTTTCAAGGTCAAACCAATCAATCAAGGTCAGAATTACAACTGAAGAGGAGTGCTTCCATATCATAATATGATATTGGGGTCAGTATGCCACTTCCTCTCCCTCTCTC
>JAQQSW010022188.1:0-10507 GCA_028646575.1 Pseudocheirus occidentalis
TGATCAAAAGAGAGGTGTTTACTCCTCTGTGCTCTGCTCTTTGGGTAAACACAAGAACTTTTTTCTGCCTTGGAACTGTGAGGAGGATTTCTTCTCTGCTGCAGCCACTAACTCAGTCACATCAATGCTCCTCCACCCCCAAGACTGCCACCCACAACCATGACCCAGATCCATACAGGGCAAAGCAAGAGAATCCTGCCTTAGTGTTGAGGGTCATCATTCTTCAGAAGCTTCATCCAGGTCCATGTTCTCCAACATAACCAAACTGGACTGAGAACCTGAGAGGAAAGGGCTGAGTACAAGACAGCCTCCTAGCTGTCTGACCCAATGTGATCTGAGAGGTCAGTCCCAAATAACTGGAAAAAAAAACAAAAGCAAAACCCGCAAAAAAAAAACCCCAAACACCTCCAAGATACTTGGAGAACAAGAAAGGAATAGACTTGCATATCTTCCAGTCCCAGTTGGAGAAGAGTTTGACATAAGTAGTGTTTCCCAGTCAAGGACCCATAAAAATGTTGAGGGTCATCATAAAATGATGAGGTATAAGGTTAGGGGAGCTTGAAATTCCAAAATACCAACATGCTGGGTCATGCTGAATGAATCCAACTCAAGTCTTCTCTCAGCCAAAGAAAAGCAAAGTTTATTAAAAGTTTGCCATAGTGGGTATACTCTTAAGGAGCCTAAGTATCTGTAAGGCTTATATTGGAAAATTCTATGGCACTCTCACACCACATGGAGGCAAGATGGGGTCTTATATACAAAAAGGTTGTGGGAGGAATCTAGGGGTAGTCTAGGGGAGGAGTTTGGGGAGGGTCTTCAGGAAGAGTTAATGAGGTCAGACTCCAATACTGAGTGATTAAGGGTAGGAAGTTGCTGGAGGCTACCTGGAGACAACAGACAATGGTGGGCTAGGCCAGTTCAAGGGTTTAATGGCTAATTCGGTATAGATATTTTGATAGGCTTAAGGGTGGACAATGGAGGGCTAGGCTAGTAAGAAAAAGAGATTTTTGCCTAGCTATAAGGAAAGGTTTATGGCATCAGGTAAATGCCTCATCAAGTAGGAAAATTCAATCAGAGTTCAAGGGGTTTCCTAGAGTCTGTACCTCATCATTAGGACAGCGAAGAGATCCCTGCAAACCCCCCTGATCGGCCGCTCAATCCCCACATAATCTGTGGGCAGAGAGCTCTGGAAGCTGCCTCTGCTGCTGCCACACCTACTACCCCTGCTGCCCTAGTGCTGAGGCCAGATGGCACTGCTCTCTCACTGAGGTCTGGACAGACCTTTCCCACTGACCTTCTAAGTTGTCTTTGGTGTTTGTGAGTTGATAAATCTGGAAGCTACTGCAGCTGCCAGTGATTCATTTCCCTGAGGCCTGCTCCAGCTCTTTGTGTGCCCGCCAGCTCAGGGTAGACTGCCTTCCTCTCCCTGCCTGGCACAACAGACCTTTCCTGCTGAACTTGCAGGTTGTCATGGACGAGAAATTTGTTTTACTTGCCATTTTGTGGGTTCTGCAGCTCTAGAATTTGTTTAGAGTCATTTTCTACAGGTATTTGGGGGAGTTTGAGGGAGAAATCAAGCAAATATCTGCTTTTACTCTGTCGTCTTGGCTCCATCCCCCGTGAATTATTACTATTAAGTAACTTGCCCAATGTCACACATTTATGAAGTGTCAAAGTCAGGCCTGGAAGTCTGAGTTCCTGACTATAAGTGCAGCATTCTTTTCATTAGATCAGACTGCCTCTCTGGGAATCTGTGGCCATACCTGTAAGAGGTTTAATCATCCTGGAACCACCTAGTGCTTAGTACAGTGTGAAGTACAATAAGGTATCTGATAAAGGTTTGCTGTATTTGTACCCACTTCTTGGGTTGTTGTTGTTGTTGTGGAAGAGTCTTTGTAATATGGAATATTTAGTTGGAATAGGGGTCTGCCAGGTGAGGAAATTCCCTCTGTCAATGGAGATGGCGCCTTCTCTGCAACTTAAGAGTTTTAGAGTGTTTCATAGAGCAGAGGGGTCCGACGCCCATGGAGTTTGGGGAGCAAGATTAAAATATAATTGGTGAAGCAGCTAGGTGGTGCAGTGGATAGAGCATAGGACCTGAGTTCAAAGTTGACCTCAGACACTTAGGAGCTGTGTGACCCTTGGCAAGTCATTTAACCCTGAGAGCCTCCAAAACAATTGATAAATATTTGACAAAATCAATAAAACAAAACCCCACTCCCTTCCTTACTTTGAGGTTGGGTCTCTGTGCACTTCTCAGTGCTGCATCCTGCATGCTTTGTAAACCTAATTATAAACATGAGCTATTATTAAAGGGTGAGAAGAGAGCCATCTGCTCACACAGAAATTAGTAGGGATTCTTCACCCCTTACTCCTAGTCCATCCCTGTCTGGTCACTTATTTTAAGAGAGGGGAAGAAGAGAAGGAAGAGGGAAAGTGACCAGGAGAGGAAGCAGAGAGGTGAGAGCAGAGAGACCAAGCCCACTCGCCCTCCCCCATCACAGTATGTACTATGTACGACTGAGAGAATATCATTATGTATTGATTTACATTTACAGCTCTTGTCCAGGTGCTGTGCCTACATTAAATATACTCGTGGATTTTATATGCAAAATTGAACAAGTTAATGGCCTGAACAAGTTGGATGACAACGCTTTAATTGCTGTTTTCTCTTCAGCAGCCCTTGAGAGGGCACAATGCCAGCGTTTAGAGAAGTACTTCAGAAAGATAGGCAGCAGTCCCTGGGAAGAAATCGGCACTCTGGCTTCTCCAGTCTTACCCCACATACAGGTGAGCGTGGGGCATCCCCAGCCAAAGCAGAATTCCTCCCGATTACACAACACTCTAGGTAGAGGAAGACCCTTTTCCCAAGAGCATTTTCTAGTGCATTTTATTGGCATTTGCCTCTGCTGATGGAGTGCTTTGCTGGTGCCTCATCTTGGTGGAGAGGTGACCCTGGGTTCAGGAAGACCGTACCAGTGCAGCCCAAGACAAAACCAATCATAGCAAAGTGCCTTTCTATCAGCAGGCTTCTAGGGACCATCCAAATGTAAAGAAAGAGGGGGTATCTGAGAAATCTAAGCCTGGAACTAAAAGGCTTATGCTCTGATGGTATAAATTCAGGTATCAGGCAGTGAGTGGGTGGAGGTATTTGGTGACAGAGAGACTTCCCTAGAGCCTCTGAGGTCCCATCGCATGGGACTCTACTCTAAGAAAGTAGTTGGGTAGGCCAGGGATAAAGCACAGGACTTGGAGTCAGAAACATCTGGGTTCAAATCCTGACTCAGAAACCTGGACAAATTGCTCCCCCTCTCTGGGCCTCCATTCCCTCATCTGTATAGTGTATAGCACCTACCTCATGGGGTTGTTGTAAGGATCAGATGTATTATCATTCACTAACATTACAAGCTTTAAAGCAATATACAAATGCTGGCTTTTATTACATTTATTTTTAACTTTAGAGATCTGAGATTTGATCATATAAGTACATTCTTGAACTAGAGAGAGAACAGCCCCTACACAGGAGCTCTGGGTAAAATTGGAGTTCTAATTCTGCCCCCAGACACTTAGAAGCTGTGTGAGTGACTCTGGGCAAATCCTTCAACTTCCCTCAGCCTCAGTTTCCTCATCTGTAAAATGGAGATAAAAATAACACCTCCCTCCCAGGGTTACTCTGAGGTTTCAGTGTAGATGTGTGAGATGCTTCGCATCTTTGCTTTGCTTAAAGCACGATATGAATATTAGTTTTTATTTATTACCATTATTTATTGTTATTATTATTATTCCATATTTTTGTAGACAGACTTTATGAGTTGTTTAATGGGTGGCCATTGCACCAGAATTCATCCCCTAGGGGCCAGCCTATTGGCCATAGGCTTCTCCATGCTTAACTAGATCATTCCTTGGAGAGCAGACACTGCCTTTGTTAATTCTACATTTGAAGCTTTGTAGAACGTGCTGGAGCTATGACTCAACTGGCATAGAACCTCTAGAACCTCAAGAATCACGAAACCTGGTGATGTGGGTGAGTCTCTCTCTGTTTAGCAAGGTTCTTTTACAGATGACAAATGCGTGTGTCTGTCTACAACTAAGTCCATACACAAAATCTCTCTGCCTGTCAACTCTGACCCATCTTACTTTGGAAATCAGCACTAGATCAATGGTAAAACTGAGGGCAAACCTAGGTCAGAGGGAGCCAGGGTCAAAAAGGGCCCAGGGAATTTCTCTGGGAAGACCAATTCGAACCAAAACTCTGCTGGCATAACTTCTGGGATGCCCTAGACTCCCTTCCATGCCCTTTCCACAGGAGGAGGAGACTATCAGAAGAGGGTTAACAGCATCCTTTCCCACTAATAAGAACCCCAACTCTTCTTAGTCTTCTAAGCACTTTCCTAGACCTTCCCTCATTTCATCCGTGTAACAATCCTAAGAAGGGCATTGAGAAAGTTGTAATTCTCCCCATTGTATAGAGGCATAAACCTGAGCAGATATTCACCTTTCCTAAGGTCGCTCACCTAGTAAGCAGAAGGGCAAGAAGAGAGGACAGATTTCACTGCTCTAAATTCAGGATTCCTTCTCCTATGCACTATGAGCTAGACATGGAAGAACATTCAATTTGGAGCCCTGGTGTTTCAGCTTTGAGCAAAGAAGTGTTCTGGGCCCCGGTTTCTTTACTCGTCCAATGAAGGAGTTGCATTAGATAATTGGGAGGACGGCTGCTGTACAGCCATCCCTGCTTGTCAGGCATGAGTCCTGAAGTTGATGGAGACCTTGGGCTCCCTGGTGTTCTGAAGAGTGTAACATGAGAAGGGCACAATTAGTGTTCACCTGAAAGTGACCAAAGGGTTTAGATCGATGCTCAAAGTTGTTCTATCCCCTGCACGGAGAGAGCTGGGGCTCATTTAACCAGCAAGCACCCTGCTCTTAGCTACCTCAAAGGTAAATATTTGCCTCCCAGAAAGGTAATATTATACACATAGCAGTGCAGATTTTGTCTTTATGACCCTCCTGGGTCTATAATACCCATAAACTCATGGTGAGGGGAGGAGGGAGAGAAGGGGAGGAGAGAATGATGGTAATTTATCAGCCCAGAGTGCCCACCTCACCCTCCATCAAGGCCTGTTAAGCCTCCTCAAGAACACTGGGAATGTTGCCCGGAGACCAAATGAAAGATTCATCAGGTTTTTAAAATCCATCTCTCCTATAATTCAGCTTGCGCCCCTGCAACCTATTAGCTGTTCATTCAGACTGTGTTCAAAAGACGCTTTAATGTGAGAATTTTCCTTTTAAGAATTTCTCCGGTCAGGCAAGTGCTTAGGAGAAACCACCCAGCAGATGCCTTCATTAACAGCCTCCCCTGACTGGGGCCTTGAAGACCACTCTGCCTGGAAGCAATGAAAAGAGCTTGTTTTCTTTCCTAAACAGGAGAGGTGGGGAGAGGGAGGGAGGGAAGCAGAGAGAGAGAAACCTGGCAAGGCAGTGGGGGAGGGGATTAGGAAGGGAAGGAAGAGAGCAGGATAGTGGAGATAAGAGGAAGTTGAGATAGAAAAATGAAGGAAAGAGAGAGAAAAGAAAAAAATGGAGAAAGGGGAGGGGAGAGAAAAAGGTAGATAAAAGCAGGGAGAGGAGATGAAAAGAGTCCCCCCCCTTTTTTTCCCTTAAGGTGAAGAGATTTTTTTAAAGGGAATGAGGAGAAAGAAAAAGAGAACAGGAAAAGACAAGAGAGAAACAGAAAAGAAAAAAGGAAAGAAAAGGAAAAACGAGGAGAGAAATCACAAGGAACATGGTAGGAGAGACAAGGAAGAAGGATGTGCAGAGAGACAGTGAAAGGAAGTGAGGAGAAGAGACTGTGGGAAGATTCATTCCAGAAGAGAGTGAGAACTGAAGAAATTCTCTGGGTCCTTTGGCCCTGACTCCCTCTGACCTAGGTTTGCCCTCAGTTCTGCCATCGACCTAGTACTGATTTCCAAACTAAAATGGGTCAGAGTTGATCAAACCCAATACTCATCCTGCAAAATGGGAAAGACTGAGGCCCAGAGAGGAGAAGGAACATGTCTGAGGTCACATTACCCCAATAACTTAAAGAATGCAGGAGATGATTGCAAGGAGTAATGGGTCCTCTCAGGTCCTGGATTTACTCAAAGCATTCTTGTTTTGGGGCAGTGAGGTGGCACCGTGGTTAAAGCACCGGGCCTGAAGACATGGAGACCCATCATGTTGGGCTCAAATGCAGCATTGGGCACTAGCTGTGTGTCAGCTTATAGTTTTCCAATGGTGATGAGCCAGGCCTTTCTAGGCCATCAGCCCTGCAGAGCCAGCACACTGCTTGGCTGAGCCAGGAGTCACCAAATGCAATCTTTTTGCTAAGACCTTACTATCTACCCTGCTGCTCTACCTTCCAGGCCCCAGGCACTGACATCTGACCTGCCAATGCACCTCAAGGACCCCAGACCTTGACATCTGCCCTACCTTTAAATCATTAGGACTTACAGGCCAGATTTTTCCTCCTATGGCAAAAAAATTTTAAATAAAAAAAAATATATATATACACACACACAAATGCATCTGTGTATACGTGTACACACCTATATACATGCATATATACACACATATAGTATGTACATATGTATGTGTTTGTATATATAGATATATGTGTGTACATACACATACACATACATACCCCATATACACACATACATATAGTATTGTATGTATGTATGCATGTGTGTTTATGTATATGTGTACACACACATGTAGTTTCCCCATAAGCTCCTTAAAAACAGGAACTATTTCATTTTTCTATTTAGATTTCTAGCACTTAGTGTATTGACATGCAGTAAGCACTTAATAAGTGGTTTTTCATTCATTCATTCATTTATGCACACATTCCCGTCCTTTGGTCTTGGTTTTCTCATCTTTAAAATGCACCATCTCTATATGTTCTGTTCTCTGAAGTCCCTTCTAGCTCTGAAACATTCTCCCATACCAGCTAGAACAGGGCAATGGCTTTAGGATCTGCCTTCTTAGTCCAGGATTGGAGAGGATGACCCATGCCGTGGCCTCAGTGTCACTTAATGGAAGTTGAGCTTTGCCTTTGATGTGCTAGAGAGTCTAATTCTCTCCTAGCTGTACGTTTCACCTCTCTTTTCTGCCTCCAAGCAGAATTAGAGCCTAATTAGGGAAAACAGTATATCATTAGACTTACTCTAGAAGTGAATAACTGAGAGACCCACTATTTGCTGTTCAGATTTCTTTTTTATTCATTTGTTTTAGAAAGAAAAAAGCTGGGAAGGAAAACTAGTATGGCAGAAAGACTTTAGAGACAGAGGACCTTGGAGACAGAAGACCTTGATTTCAAGTCATTTAATTTGCCTGGATCTTAGTTTTCTCTGTGGAAAGGGGATATGAGTATGTGCACTACCCCACAGAAGTGTCAATTGCTCTTATTTCAAAGCTGGGGGGTAATCAGGCCCTCATCAGAATCTTTACAACTCTTCTTGCCAATGCTTTGAATCCACCTTAGCCATCAGTCTTGGCTTCATTCATGCAGTGGTCACTAGGGTCATATATTCTCTCCAGGAAGAATGCTGAGAGATGACTTCATTTTATTGGTTCATATCTTTTCAAAGCGTTTGATAAGGCTCTTCCAGTCTGGCTCTGACAAACAAATAGTGAAGTCCAGAAAATTTGTCTTTGACACAATGACAGGGTCTGGGATATGTTGGTAAATGTTTAACAACCAGCTCTCTTGGGGAAACAAATGTACATGGAGCATGTCTAAGTTTAAAATACATTATTAACATTTTCTCCATCTCTTTATTAAGACCCTAGACAACCAGCAATACAAAAAATCAAGTCTTGATTTGTATTATTTGTTGATTTCCAAAAATGTGTGTGGTCACAATAAAAATTTCACAATCAAGTCTCCCAAGGGTGGGAAGATAATACAAAGAGCCCAGAGACCTGCCCTAGCTCTGTAACTAACTCTCCATGGGATCTTGGGCAAGTCCCTTGCCTTCTCTGAATCTAAGATCCTTCATTCATTCATTCATTCTATCATTATATATTTATTCATTTGCTTAGCTATCTATTTATTTAGTAGTTTGGGTGTTGTTTTTGTTTTTAGCATAGGAAATGCTTGTTGACTCCTGATCCAAGCTTCCTCAGTTTTTTGCTAATGACCTCCTCCCTCCAATCTTGTCTAAGCTTCCTTTTTCTTTTTCTGTTGTAGGACTCTCTAAAGCACTTACCACTTAACTTTGCATATTATAGTAGCTTGTGTTGGTGCCTTAATCCTCTATTCTATTAAGTTCCACTAGAGCAGGGACCAGATGGTGTCTTAGCTAAACTTTGTACCTTCGCCAATCTCTGGCACGGGGCCTTCCCACAGCAGGCACTTAATGAATATTTGTTGTCTATCTGCAGAGAGAGGAGATTGGCCTAAATGATCTCAGGCTCATCAAATGTTAGAACTGGAAAGGACCTTACAAAATAGCAAGCATTTACGTAGCTTTTTAAGATCTGAAAAACTCTTTTTACAAAAATTATGTCATTTTATTCTCACAACAACCCTGGGAGGTATTACTATACTCATTTTACAGATGAGGAAACTAAGGCAAATGGAGGTTAAATGACTTGATCAGGCTCACATAGCTAGTAAATGTCTAGAGCTGGATTTGAACTCAGGTTTTCCTGACTCTCAAAGTACAGTGCTCTTATCCAATGTACCACTTAAGGTACATAAGATACCTAGTCCTGCTCCCTCACTTTACAGAGGAAGAAATCGAGTTCAAGGTTAGGAAATGATATGCTTAAAGCCATGAAGTGAGTGATGGAGCCAGTACATAACACAGGGTCTTTTGCCTTCTAGTCTAATTTGCTTTTCCCACAGTGCCAAGCTGTGTCTTTAAGAGCACTCCTTGGAGAAAGAGGCTTGGAAGGGCAGTTAAGATTTGGAAGGGAAGTGAGAAGAGACAGTGGGGCTGGCAATGGGAGTGGGGGTGGTAGAAGGAACAGAGATCCTGAGCTTAATCTGATGAAGTGAGTACAGGAGGCTTTGGGATTTGGGGTGAGGCAAGGGCTGATGTCTTCCTTGGAGACTTAAATATTCATTGTGATCCTTTCAAAACATCTCAGCAAGACCTAGGAGGGTTTAGGGAAGGACAGGAGAAGCCCACGGGGAATTCATGCTTGAAAGGGGAGAGATTGTGCCTATGTGAAAGGGCTAAGAGGGTCTGGAAGAGGGGCGGGATCCAGATCTCAGCAAAAGAAATATTGAAATTAAATAATTTCCCAAGGTTGGGAAGAAATTTCAGTCCTAATTAAAAAGCCAATACTCATGTGACCTGCTGTCAAGGAGAAACAATTAAAACCAGTCGGTGGTGATGGGGAGACAGATGCCTGCCCTTAGCCAAGCTAAATTAAAGCCGGGACTTATCCCTTGTGATATGGCCTCCTCCAGCACCCGGGAATGTGGCCATCATACACTAATTAGGGAAACAGGGGCAGCTCCAGGGCTGCCGGGGTGGGGGTGGGGAGTAATGAAATGCAATCTCTCCTTGGGTAGCAAGAGATGTTCAAAAGGGAAGATCTACTTGTCACCACCCAGTAGCCTGGTTTCCAGTCTTCCCCTGGACCAGGCTGGGTTCCTGGTGCTGCCTGAGACCAGGTCTCTGGGATTATCATTGTGTCAATGTACCCCCCACCCTCCCTAACTCCACATGTTGCTGTCATCAGGTTGAGGAAAACATAAGCTGTCGCTAATAGCCCTAAGAGGGGTCTCTGTTCACTCTCTTTCTCCGATGCCGCCATATGGAGTGTATAGAATTAGAAAAACCTGTGACCTCATTAGGTTCAACCATTTTACTGAAGAAGTTAAAGGAAGTGTTTCAGAAAAAGAAAGATGAAGGAAATCTGGTGAGAGCTTTCTGTGGCAGAGAGGCTCTCAGTGAACTCTAGAGGGGCTGGTTTTCCTTGTAACTTTATAAGTTCTTCTGCCTGGTTAGAAGGTCCCATGTCATCTAGAGGTTCAGGAAGCAACTACACTTGGCCATCCTAATTGTAATTTTAAATAAAGCTTATTACAAAGATATATAAGATTAGGGGACAGCCACTTCAGTTACCCAATAAACCCCAGGCTTGATTGATTCTTTTCCAAAGGCAAACTAAGCCATCTTTTGCTTCATTTCTTATCTATCCTTTAATCACTGAATGGGTGTTGCCTCAGACAAACGGACCTGGGAAAGACCTCAGCTTAAAAAGACCTGAGCCTCTCATTGCATCTGGGGCCATCACCAGGCATCCTTCTGTGTCTTGACACTAGATCCACATCATTCTGGGAGGAGAGAGTGAGATGCTTGACTTTGAATAACTGCCTCACTTAAATCCACTTGCAAAGACAACCCTTTACTGATGTGATTGGTCTTCTTGGACCATGAAAGATAAACAACAACAAGCCCCAGGTTCCAGGATTCTTAAATCAGTAAGTATTGGACTGAGTCCAGTGAAA
>JAQQSW010022189.1:0-10507 GCA_028646575.1 Pseudocheirus occidentalis
AGAGTAGCGAAACTCCAGTGACCCAGTGTACTATGTGACAAAGCAGAAATGAGAAGAGGGAGATGGGAAAAACCACTGGAGATCACCAGAGACATTTGAAAGAGATTCTTAGCAAAGCAAAAACAATGTTCAAAAGCACTCCAGGAATCAGTTTTCAAGTGGGAAGATGTCCTCAAGTTCAAAAACAATCGCTAGCATCAAGCTGACCAAGAGAGGCAGACGAGGCAACCTCAGCCACCATTCAGGCCAGACGCCAATATTCTCATCTCTATAAAACTTCTCAGATAATGGTCCATTCATACATCAAACATAAAAATTGATGATAGGGAAGAGGCAGGCTCCAGAGACAATTTTCTACAAGACACTACATCTTCATAGCCATACAACTGAGTGGGCGTAAAGAATACAAGATCCTGCTCTGTCTATTGTTTGTTGATTACAAAAAAAGCATTTGACTTAGCAGAGCCTTGAGGGCTCTGCTTAAACAAGGTGTCTCCCATAAATCTGTAAAAATCTTTAAAAATTCCAAGACAAATGAGACCACAGGAACAACTCTGCTCAACAACCCACGCAGTATCAGTGACATGGGAGGAATCAGACAGCAAGACATATGCTCACCAAATGTGTTCAGCAGCATCTGGAAATATCCATTGTGCAAATGTCCATTGTGCAAAATGCAGAGGCTCTTTTTTTAAAAAGGCCTTGATGAAGAGGGTTTTTCCAGATACCAACAGCTCATGAACTGGAACCAAGCACCCTGGAATTTACAGGTCTCTTCAATGAAATCCTTGGTCATTCCAATGTGAACAGTTCCACTGTCTTCACAGGAAAACGCAGTGGATGAAAAGCTCCTATAGCTCCAATTATGGCATGCAGCTTGATGGCTATCCAAATGGGCTGCTCCATCAGGACTTGAATCTCACACTGGCAACACTAACAGACAACAAAGTGGGCTGACAAGTATGAGGATGGGGGGGCTTGATCATATCTGGGAAATGACACGGCTTACTCCATGATCCCAAGCAGAGAATACTCCAGAAATTTGGTTTATACTTCTCCCACCAAAGAAATGCTCATTATTGCTACCTCTGAATTCATTCTTTGTCTAAAATAAACCAGTCCCCTAAGTCTATATTCACTCTTTTGATGTAGAACACTGTAGAATGATTGCTGAAAAGCCCTGGTCTACATGTATAATTACGTGCCCCCTCACATCCAGTGCCTCCTCTGAGCACTGGGGAGGATGCCAAGGGTGACTGACTGTCTTCTGTACAGAGACCATCTACAATCAGAGCTTCCACATCTTGACCAATGGAACTACAATATCACTTTTGGGGTCCTTGGATTGCCGATGCTCGTGTGATAATGATTGATATCCAATGAATCATTTAGAACAAAAAACCAGAGCCTGTTTAACACAGTGACTTACAACAGCTGGGTCTGCTTCAAACCATGGCTGTGAAGTGGAGACCTCTCCTTTCTCTCCCTTTATTCAGCTCTCACTCTCAGTACCTTCTATTAATCAATCAGCCAAGAAGGATTTCCCAAGCACGGACCATCTGTGAGCTAGGCAACAGGAATACTCAAATACAAATGTAACCCATCTTGCCCTTCATATGAAACAACACAGATACACGTAGTTATATATAAAACACATACAATGTAAGCACAAGGCAAGGGTTGGGATGGGGGAGGGGGAGGTAGGATGGGATGAGGTCCTAGCTGCTAAACAGAGGCTTCATGTGGGTGGTTGTACTTGAGGTAAGCATGAATTCTAAGAGGCCAAGATGAGGGAGCAGAGTGCCCCAGGCATGGGCACAGCCTGGACAAAGATATGGAGACAGGAAATAGATTATCATGGGGGGGGGGTGACCAACTGGGCTGAGCTACAGAGTACATGAAGGGGATAAATGTATAGTAAATGTGGCAAGAGAGATTAGAGCTTGAAGAGCTTGAAATGAGCCTGTACTTGGTCCTAGAGTCAAACAGGAGCCATGGAAGTTTACTGAGCAGGGGAGTAGCACTATTTGATGTATGCTTTAAGAATCTCTATGGGGTACTAGGTGGCACAGTGATAGAGCACCGGCCCTGGAGTCAGAATGACCTGAATTCAAAACCAGCCTCACATACTTAACACAAAAACTAGCCGTGTGACCTTGGGCAAGTCACTGAACCCCAACTGCACTACCTTCACCCCTCAAAAAAAATAATCTCTTTCTCTGGATGCGTGAAGGACAGACTGCCATGGTTCAATAGGAAAATGTTCTCAGAAGAACCACTGTTCTCACCACCCCATCATGATGACAGTAAAGTCCCAGTTAGTCAGAGAAATGATTCCCCTGAAGCGGCTGGTGGCATTTTTAATACTCACACTGCCCTGGGCTAGAACAAATGATCATCCTTTACATCACTATAACTTCATCTAGTGCACATGTGATTCCATGCAGCCACGGCAGGACATTCATCATTCGCATCAATTGGGACAGGGCTGTGCATTTATTCACAGTTCTTCCCTCTGACTGTTCTAACCCTTGCTCTACACAACCAAATGAATGACTTAAGGAAACGTGCCAGTGTTGGTGGTCTGGGGAATATGCCACAGGTAGAAGATTCTAGATCCCTCCACCTCTAAAGCCTGGCAGAAGCTGGTCAGACACATTCTTAAGTCTGCAAGTTCCCGGGTTCCGGGGGTCTCTGAGTTTAACGAAGGCTTCAACCTCCATCCTAGGGCCCTCCTTTCTTCCCCTGGTGATCTATCCATGAATGAAAAGAACACCTGTTCGGCTTTCTGGGGAGGGGGAACTCATGGGAAGAGAAAGGCCAAGCAACAGGCTTCCACTGTCACCATGTTTTCTTCCCACACATCTAAAAAGTCTAACGCAAGAATTCAGCGGCTGTTCCAGAAAGGCTGGAGGCTGAGTCAACAGTGATTTTACAAATTAGGAAACAACCTCAGTACTATCCTGGCATCATTTCAGGAGGAAACCTCCATGGGACCTTTCTCTCTGATTACTCAAATCCTTCTCTCTCACTTGGAGCATGTGTAAGACAGACAGAGAGGAAAGGGCATGGGAGGGAAGGTCTTCTCAACGAGGTGCCAAGGAGGGAATTTCCTCCTCTGGGAGTTCCCTAAACCTAGAGTCTCACAGGTCCCATCCGTCTCCCCGATATTTTGTATACACATATATGCCAATGTCTTTATCCCCCAGGTGGAATGTAAGCTCCCTGAGGTCAGGGGCTGCTTTGAATTATTTGCAAATGCTTGTGAATGAATAATCAATGCTGGCACTAATAAAGGTCAAGGAGAACTAAACTGACAGAAAACAAGGCAAACCGAATTCTACCCTGAAGTCTGGCATCTTGAATGTGTAGAATTCCCAGTCATCAGAGAAGCAAAAATGACAAGTCATTTATGTGGCCTTGGGAAGCTTCTAAAGGGCTTTCCTCACCCTAGCTCAGTGGAGTAAATAGAATAAATATCATTCTGTCCATTTTACAAATGGGGAAACAAAGGTTGAGACAGACTACATCATTTGACTGAGCTCCCCCAGCCAGTAGGAGATAGAGATGGGATTTGAACCCATAGTCCCAATCAAAGTTCAAACACTTTCTGAACTGTGGTGAGGACACATGGAAAAATGGGGAAGCTGTGTCGCCAAATAATGGCAGCCAAACACTCACAGGAACTCTCTCCAGAGAGAGGAAGCGTCTGAGCTTTGTTTTAAATGAGTAAAACCCTCCATCTGGGATTGCACTGACATGCGGGAACTCCCATGGCGAACAATCTCCTTGCCCAGAGCAGGCTGGCACCTTCTCTGCAATCTGTGGTTTTAAATATCTGCCTGGAGTCCAGAGAGGGTCAATACCCTACCCAGGTACACCCAGCCAGGATGCAGCAGAGATGGAGCTGAGTGTAAAAAAGAAACTGAACACAAGTCTAGCCCAGCACTCACAGTTTAGCACCATGACAGCTGTTCTCTGAGGGTCAAGGCCCTACTCAGAAGCCACAGAGATCTTAGCATTTCTGTTCACATTCTATGCATTGGGGAAGAGGAGTCTTCAGAAAGGGGCACCTTCTCCACCCTCCCACCACCTCCCACATGGGAGAGTCTATAAGGAAACCTGCTGACAAGCTGTCCACAGGGAACATGGGGATGAGATGAATCCATGGAGCATCTCTAAGAAGAAAGGAGCTTTTACAAAGGACCAATCCAGACAAGAAGGATGAGATGAACTGGTCAGGCCACCAGCACTTATGAAGCACCCACTATTTGCCAAGTACAGTTAGAGGTGTCAGGAATGCAGAGACCAAAATGACAAGCTCCTTTTCTAGAACTATGGGAGAGGCAAAACAAACTGTGCCCAGGTACATGGTGTACAAGATATACAAAGCCAAGCCCTTTTGGGGAAGCGACTGAAGCCCCTACTATGAGGGCAGGAAAAGGCTCCTATGAGCCAGGGCCCAGAAGCATCCTGAGGTTTCCAGATGGACTGGGAAGTCTAGAAGGAAGAGAGTGCCCTGAGCCAAAGGAGGAGAGTAGCTGTTGAGGAAGGCCTGGGAGAAAGAGGTCTGTTCCGGGTGATGCCACAGAGGAAGGCTGTGATGGAAGGACGAAGATCCAGCGAGGATCCCCTCCACCCCTCTCACCTTGAGTCAAAAGGAACCCACCGATTTGTAGAAAGACCTGAGACCCGTTATCAAGAGAAGGAAAAATCCTCTGGAGTTTAACTTGAAACTTAACAAAAACGGATAATAATAATACGAGGCATTATTATACATGAATAACTCAAAGCTATCAAGGAGCTTACATATTGTTGTAAATTCTCACAGAATTCCCAAGGGCTGAGTATTTGGTCACCATTATTACCCTTCTTTATGAACAAAGCACCTCAGGCACAAGGCAGTGATCATAGGGAGAATCAGCAATGGGTCAGAAACTGAAAACAGAGGGGCCTTGTTCTGAGTTCAAGGTTTGCTCTAATCTCACTACCACTCCATAAGGAGTAACACCATCTAAACTTGAAAATGCAGCCTTGCTTTGGTTTATTTGTTCTAAGGCTTTATTTCATTTTTCCCTTCATATACCCAAGATTCCAGCACATGCTAGGGAGTCAAGACCCCAGGCCTGTCTTGCTTGGCTGTGCCTCTGGAGAACTTGACATTACTGCAAAGGACTTTGGGTAGACAGGTATTATTAACCTGCAGAAACTATGGAGAAATGTTCCCATGGGAAAGAATGTTCTCCCTAGGCAAGAAAATGGAAATGATCTGTTCAGATCCAAGACCTTGTTTCCAAAACAATGCAAAGTCAGCCAAAGTGCCCCTTCCTCAGCCTCCTCACACATCCCCAGAATTGCAGCATCCACTCCCCACTTGTCTTTCCACTCTGGCCCACCTCCAACTCATCCTTTGTCTTTGCAGAGTGGCTGTAAGAGGACTGGCCATCAAGCCATTCTCTGTGGCTAAAGCATGTGCCTGGGGGACCTGCACCCATGACTGCCATCCAGGTCCCTTCAGGTTACCACAAGTAATAAAAATATCTTAGCTAAACCAGGAAAATGCTGAACCAAGAATGAAATCTTAGACAATGCTTAATGAATGGCCCATTGACTGGCTGATAAACTCTATCTTGCTTAACCACTATAACCCTGTAACACAGGATAGGCAGGCAGACTTATTTCTATTTTGCAGACACGGAAATTGAGTCAGCAACGCCATTAAACAACTGGGTCAAGACCATAAAACTAGTATGTAGAAGAGCTGGGACTTGAATCTGGCTCAAGTCAAAGGACCTGACTTAAAATCTTGTCTCTTCTGCTTACTACACGTGGGACCTTGAACAAGTCTCCAAACCTCCCAGGAGTCCAGATCTCTCAACTGTCAAATGAGGGGGATGGACCAGATGGCCTGAGACCCCCTCCAGCTCTAGGGCTGAGATCCGACAGTCTCCTGACTCCTCTGTGCCACCAAGATTCCTTCCACTAAACTGTAAGGACTGGGAATCGCTGCCTTCCCCCGCCCCATCCTTATTCATCTTCTTAGCATAGAGCCTTCTGCCCTAGGTGGTGGGGAAATTGTGCTGTCGATGAGCTAAAAGGAAACACAGGAAACACTCCAGTGAAGAGGCCCCAGCATCCATTAAAGCAATTTTGTAGCATAAAGGGAAGGTTCGTCAAAGGGGAAGCCCATCTCCTGCAGCCTGGGAAGCAGAGGTGGGCTTGGAGCCCACCCCAGGGTGTCACCGGCATCTTCAGGCCTTCTGCACATGCGTGTGTGGTGGCAGGGAGGGGTCGCCAAGGGTCTCCAGCCATTTGGCTTCTTTGCTTTGGAAGCAGCGGGCAGTGACCACTGGGCAGAGGAGGCATAACAATTCCAATCATGCTCTTCACACCAAAGAATGCCCCATGCCATGCTTGGGACTCAAAGGGGCCGCATCTGTCACCCTCCTTTGAAACAGTCTCGAGTTTCAGCCTAGTGTCAAGATCAAGGCGTGAATTTTCGAGATTCTCACAGGCTAGAAGATCTACAAACGTTAGCCTTCTTCAGCTCTAACACAGGAACCAGCAGCCTCATGTTCCGATCCAATGGAGCAATTCCAGCCTTGCTCTCAGTAGAGAACATGAGAGGTGTGAAGAATCTCCAAGTTCAGGAACTTGGTCAGAAAGCTGACCTTCCTTCCCTGCTGAGAGACACTTTTCCCCCAGATCCTGGAACGTTGGCCCCATCTTTCAGAGCACATAACTGGCTTTTCTTCCTCCAAGTATTAGGAGGCAAAGGTCATGGTTGCTCTTAAGGCCAACTTCACAGGGACATAATATTGGTAACACACCCAATCTACAGGCTTCTTCTCTAGCTTAGCACAGTTCAAGGGCATTTAATTCAGATCAAGTAAAGTCCCAATTTGTGCTTCTGACAGTGAGGCTCCATGGGGGCCTCATGAGTGACCAGGATAATGCCTACACTTCACATGAAAGACTCACTGACCATGAAGGAGACATGAGGAATGAAACTCTTTCAGTGAGTTCTGTGAATCAGTAGGCAAACAATCCAGAAATCTGTCTTCATTTTCCTCTCAAACCTCTCCCACTATGAGACTCCTCCATCAGACTTCATTGTCCAGCATGTCGAGTTACCAAGCTAAAACGTCTCTATTCTTAGCTGAACAAGAAACAATCATCAAAGTCCAACTTCACTTCAGATGCTCCAAGGTCTAATCTTTGCAATGTGCGAAGAATATCTTCCTTCCTCCTCTTGAAGGATTCTGGAACACTTTCTGCTGAGTGTTATATGTCTAAGGCACTGTCTTAAAGCCACAGCTAATTTTCTGTCTAATAAGAGACACTTAAAATTGGCATTCAAGAGATGAGAATAAAAAGCATCTAGAGACACCATTTCTGATCTTAGGGGCATTTGGCTTAGACCCAGCCATACAAAGAGACCCAATATACCCTGAGTAGGTTTGAAAGAGAAAACAATATGGGGAAGAAAAGAGAAAGCAGACAGTGAATGAGGGAAAAGAGACCAGTAAATGACAGACAGCTGCCAGGCAGCCAAACAAAGACGCTCAATTTCAGATTTGTGAGAAAAATGGATGTTTGTGCTGCCTGGACTGGAAATCAAGGGTCAGAGGGTTTGATGGAGACAGCAGGGAGATCCTGGAATCTGCATGTTTCAACTAGAAGGCTCAAGCATTCTTGGCCCAAGGGCACTAGGACTTGGGCAGATCCTTTGAGGATGTTTGCTACAATCAGATCTTAGCTACATTTTTTAAATGAGTCACTGTATGGAGGATGAGTTTTCCTGTACTCAGAAAGTCAGAGCAAAAAGCAGACAGATATGTGCCACCTTGTCTCCTGTACAAGTTTGTACCTGTCCCAATATTACTGTTTTCCAAATTTATAATGCCTTGCTTTCTTTTTAACCTTTCATAATGTGTGAGCTAGTATATCCCTTCATCTATCTCTGTCTCTCTGTCTTTATGCATGTGTCTTTGTCTCTCATCTCTGTTTCTCTTCATCTCTCTGTCTTTCTCTGTTCGTCTGTCTGTGTGTCTCCCCCTCCCCTAAACCACCCCCCTCCCGCCCCAACTCCCACTCCCACCTCACCTCCAGCAAGGGGAAGAAATAGTTGAGAAAGGCAAGTTTCTGAAGTGACTCATCAAGATATTTACAAGTTCCATTCTCTACCTCTGAGTATAAATGGCGTGTTTTTATTTTTCTTACCTACACCAAAGTTTGGAGTAGCTGCTGGATTAGGGGCTATCACGGCTTTGTTATAAGCACTCCGTCTCTTACTATATGGGAGCTTTACAACTACTGACACGCATCAGCTAGATTTGCTATAGAATAAGCAGGAAAAGAACCTTCCTACAAAATATTTAGTAATAACATTAGTTCCCATTTCCCAGGACCACAGTCCTTGATGATGTGAAAGTATCGTTCCCATGGTAAAGCTGAGGAAATGATGACTCAAAAAAAAGACAGCTGCTCCAGCCTGGCTCATCGATCACTAAGCCCACGTTAAACGCCTACTGTGCGCCAGGCCCAGGGCAAAGTCCTAAAAATACAAAGAAAAGGCCAAACACCCAAACCAGCCTCATCCTCCAGGAACTCACATATCAATGGGCCAATAGGAGATGCCAATAAGCAAGTACACCCAATCTACACACATACACACACACACACACACACACACACACACATACTCCTATGAAATGTCAGAGTTGGAAGGCAAATCCAGGTCTCTCCAAAACCCCAATGGCCCTTTGTTTTTTTCTAGTATAATATCAGGCTGGCTCCAGAGCCAAAGGTGAAACAGATTGCTTCTAGTCTTCAGCCAAATAGTTCTCTTTGGTATGAGTGGCTTAAAAGGAAGAGCCAAATTAATCAAACTGCTACTAAATCCCACTGCCTCCCTTCTGCCCTTGCTAATTAAAGCCTGACGCAAATGTCCTTCCACTTCATTACAGTCTCACAGAACATTCTAGACAGCACTATCATCAAAGGGGCAAAGAACAAATACTGTATTGTGCACAAATAAGTTATGCTAATAAAATGTGAAAAACTGGAAAATGAGTCTGGGGAGACCAAAGTCAGGAAATATCCAAAATTAAGGGCCCTGCGTAAATGGCCCATGCCACCTTACACTGTCAACATACAGTGTGAGTTATGGAAGTGCCTCGGGAAGGAAGGCACCAAGTAAGAGCCGAGGGCTGAAGGACCAGAACCTGCCCCCCGAGCCACAGACACATGGAGAGCACAGATGTTCAGGAGAAGCCTGACGGGCAGACAATGGTAGTTCCTGAATCCAGCTTCCTTCATTTTTCAACCTGATTTAAAGTATTCTTTTTAATAAAATAAAATTAATTTGAAGTGACTGGAAATAAAGGCATTATTTTCTTCCTATTGCATGAAGGCGGCACACTGTAATCTGTTAAATGTGCCTAGCTCCCAACAATGCAGAACCAATTGTATTCACATGTGACTGGATTTTACTCCTTCAGTTGAGGCTACAAATACAGAAGCAAACTGACCTACCTTAGCAATGCACAAAGGCAGCCAGCCCACCGATTGTATAAATGCGAGCCTGAGTCTTAATAATCTGTAAAAGAATTCCATTTAGCTTTACCCTAAAAAAGCATCTGAACATGCTGCCAATCTAAAAAAGTCTAAAAATGAAAGGCCGTTAGAAATGTTATTAATGTAAAAAAGAGTTTTCTGAATGTTACCTTCTAAATCCCCGGCCTTTATATTTGGGGCGAAATTAAATTTCCAGTAATAGAGCCTGTAAATATCCAAGAAATGGAAATTATTAATGAACAAAGACACAGACTCTTTTCTCAGCCATTAACAATGACAGTCCATTTGGCTAATCAAAGCTGAATACTTTCAAATGGGAAAGCATCCCACCTTCCCTATTTTCATAAAATAAGTTAAACAAGGGCTCATTAATCTCTTTTATTGCTTCAAATCATTGAGTTTTCTAAAGCTATAATCAGGAAAGAATAGGAAAAAATGCTAAAATAGTATTCAAAGAGTTGCAAAGTGGGATCCATCCAAAGGATGAAGGAATGATGGTATAAAGAAACAAAAGCGAACCTTTTTGAAAATTTCATAAGGATTTTTCTTCTGAAAATTAAGAAAAAAAGCCAAATATTGATCCTTTTGCCAAGATATGGTCAGCATATTAAATTGAGTGTGGTTTGGGACTATTTGTATTGCTTATGTAAATCTAGTTAAAGTATGTTACTTCTGGCATCTGCAACCACTTTCAGAGTTGGGGTAGGTCTGAGCACGCACTGCAGGCCTGGGTGGGCTCGACAAGTTTGTTCAAAAAAAGGACAATACCTCTTTGTTAAGTGGCTGTTTACAAACTTATCAAATCAAACTCTAGACTCACTGCTTTATCTTAGCTCTGCCAATTTATTAACACTTTCACAGAGAAATGCTTGTGTTTGGAATCTCATTCACAGAGAAACTCAGAACGAAGCAAAACACACGCACACGC
>JAQQSW010022190.1:0-10507 GCA_028646575.1 Pseudocheirus occidentalis
AAGGATCAGCCAGGCCATGAACAAACAAAGTTTTATCCCGCTCATGCTTCTTCAGTCCTCCAGCAGTTCAGCTGGCCCTAGGACCCAGAAGGAGTATCAGCCTTCTGGGTGGCCTTCACCAGATTCTGGTCTCAGGAAAACTCCATCTCAGCTCTCAATCAGCTTCCAGATGCTGGGAGAGAAACTCTCTCTCTCTCAAGAAAACTCCAACTTACTTCTTCAGTCTAGCAGCCCAGCTCCCAGATGCTGAGACAATCCTGCTTCCTCCAACAGGAAAATTCCAATTCTGTCTCTTTGTTTCTGAAATTCTTACTTATATACACACACTGGCCTCCTGTCTCAGCCAGTCCCCATCTTCCACATCAACAGGGGAGTTCACACCCTCTCAACAGGGGAGAGAACTCATACTTAGCCCTAAGTTACTAAGTGCTAAGTATCTGCTAAACTGATTGCTGTTACACCTATGTATCTTCTCCACAAAAGTTTCCTGCATGTATTCCCTGGATACATGTTTGTTCTCCTACCAGTGATGTAGTAATCTGTAAGAGATGGGCATGGCGAGGAAGGAAGGAGAATCTACATAGCCATTGATTCACAGCTATTTCCTTAAATATCTTTTTGTTTTTCTGATAAAAGAAACATGGATGAAAAGGTTTGTTAGCTGTGGTTTTGAATGAATGCTGATCCAAAGTGGACCTTGAATCCAAAGTCATTTTCAGGAGGTCCACAACTAAGACAGGTTTGAGTTACATTTCAGATAGTATCCTAGGTCGTTGAGTTGTAAAATAACATTATCTGGTCAAAAGCTAAATGATTTGCCCAGATCACACAATTAGTATCAGGGCTAGAACTCCAACTCAGGTCTTCTGACACCAAGACCAGTCTTCTTTTCTCTATACTATATTCCTCAGTAAAATATTTACCATCATTTTAGATGCACTCTGTACAAACTTAGAGAACTGACTGTTAGGACCATAGCAAACCCAACCACTGAAGTCAGGCACACTGACAGCAAAAAGTAATAGCAGCTATCCTGACAGCAATGAAGAAACAAAACCTTTTTCTTTTTTTAAAGGACTAGCATATTTTCTCAAACTTAAAAGTCTGAATCTGGGCCCATTTAGCCTCTGTGGCCATCACACTTTCATAGTCCAACATGTGACATACATAATGTTGGCTCTGGTATAAGAAGCATTTCTAAGATCTCCTTCATTTTAACACCTTCCCTCTGAGACTGTCTCCCAATTTATCCTTTATGTACAGTGGTGTGCTGGTAAATGTTTAATAACTGACTCTCTTTTGGGGGGAGGGATGCAGGACACAGTTCAGTCTGCATCATAAACATTTTGTCCTTCATTTTCTCAAGTTTATATAATAAACAAAACAATAAATCAAGCCCAGATTTGTCTCATTTCCAGTTTTCCACGGTATAAATGCTCACTTAATCTGCTCTCACAAGCTAGTATGAGCTGGCCCTAGTACACCCCAGTATATGAATCATGTTTACACACACTTGTCTGTATGTTGTTTCTCTACCACCTCCCACCCTGATTATTAAACAATGAGCTACTTGAGAACAGGAACTGTGTTTGTTTTTATCTTCCCATTCTTCATATACCCAGGGCTTAGCATAGTGCCTGAAATACAGAAGGTGCTTAATAAATGCTAGTTGGTTGACCGATGTTGTATTCAAACAATGCAAGGAGTCATGTAGTATACTTTAGAAATATTTGGATCTAAAATAATAGAAATTTTGTGCCATAAGGGATACATTTCAATTGTTTGGACAATTCACATCTTTGATGATGCTAAATTATGAGGAATCAACTTATTTAAGAGTCATCAAACAACTGGGGATCCAGATTAAGTCACTACCATACATTCTTTCTCAAAGAAATTATACTTTTATTTTAATTACTTAATTTTTATTTTATTATTTTTAAATATTCTTTATTTTAATTTTATTTGATAAAGCATTATGCATGTATATAGCTATCAGAAATTATTTCTGTAATAGCACTTCCATATTCAAAGCACTCAAAGCCATCATTTCTCAAATATATAGAGGAACTGAGTCAAATTTATAAGAATACAAGTCATTCTTCAATTGATAAATGGTCAAAGGATAGGAACAGGAAGTTTTCAGATGAAGAAATCAAAGCTATCTATTGTCATGTGAAAAATGCTCTAAATCACTATTGACTACAGAAATGCAAATTAAAACAACTGTGAGGTACCATCTCACACCCATCAGACTAGCTAATATAACAGAAGAGGAAGATTATAACTGTTGGAGGCAATGTGGGGAAATTGAGACATTAATCCAACTGTTGGTGAGCTAATTCAACTATTCTGAAGAGAAATTTGGAACTATGTCCAAAAGACTATAAAATTGTGCATCGCCTTTGATCCAGCAATATCATTACTAGGACTGGATCCCAAAGAGATCCAAAAACAAAAAGGGGGGAAAGGATCAATTTGTACAAAAATATGTATAGCAATTCTTTTTATAGTGACAAAGAATGGGAAATTGAGGGAATTCCCATCAATTGGGAATGACTGAAAAAGTCGTCTTATGTGAATGTAGTAGGATACTCTTCTTCTATAAGAAATGATGAGCAAGGATGCTTTCAGAAAGGCCTGGAAAGACTTACATGAACTGATGCAAAATTAAGTGAGCAGACCAGGAGAACACTGTGCACAGTAACAGCAACACTGTGGATGATCAGCTATGAATGACTCAGCTCTTATCAGAAATACAATGATCCAAAACAATTCCAAAGGATGCATAATGAAAAATGCCATCTACCTCCAGAGAAAGAACTATTGGAGTCTGAATGCAGATTGAAGTGTGCTATTATCACTGTTCTTTCATGTTTTTTTTCCTTTCATTCTGTTTCTTCTTTCACAACATGACTAATATGTTTTACGTGATTTCACATACATAACCTATATCAAATTGCTTACAGTCTTAGGGAGGGGGCAAGGAAGGGAGGGAGAATATCTGGAACTCAAAATATTTTTTAAAATGAATATTAAAATTTGTAACATGTGACTGAAAAAAATGAGATACTAGGTGGAGCCAAGATGGCAGAGTAAAGCAGGAACCTGCTTAAGCTCCCACTCCAACCACTTCCAATACCAAATATGGCTCTAAACAAATTTTAGAGGTACTGAACCCATAAAGTGACAAAGAAAATCTGCAAATCTCCCACTGAAGACAGATTAGAAGGCCAACAAGAAGGATTTATCACATTGGGCTGGGAACCAAGAACAATATTATAAATAATTATAATTAAAAAATTGTTGGACTACCTGAAAGCCATGATAAAAAAAAGAGCCTAGAAATCGTCCTTCGAGAAATTCTCAAGGAAAACTGCCCTGATATTCTAGAACCAGAGGGCAAAATAGAAACTGAAAGAATTCACCAATGGCCTCTTGAAAAATATTCCCCCAAAAAAATACTCCGGAAAATCATAGCCAATTCCAGAGGTCCCAGGTCAAGGAGAAAATATTACAAGCTGTCAAGAAGAAACAATTTGAGTATTGTGGAAACACAATCAGGATAACACAAGATCTAGCAGCTTCTACATTAAGAGACTGAAGCGCTTGGAATATGATATTCCAGAGGTCAAAGGAGCTAGGACTAAAACCAAGAATCACCTACCCAGCAAAACTTAGTATAATGCTTCAGGGGAAAACATGGTCATTCAATGAAACAGAGGACTTTCAAGTATTCCTGAAGAAAAAACCAGAACTGAACAGAAAATCTGACTTTCAAATAAAAGAGGCAAGAGAAGCATGAGAAGGTAAACAGGAAAAAGAAATCATAAGGAACTTATTAAAGTTGAACTATTTACATTCCTACACGGAAAAACAATAATTGTAAAAAAAAGATACTATTAAAAAAAAAGAAAATCTGGTTATCACTGTGATATCAACTAGTGATGCAGCTGGATAAGATCAATGAGCTTTCCATAGCAACAAGATGGAAGGAGGGATTGTTATTAGCCCTGCATTCCAAACTTCCAGCCAATCATATTGTTTGCCCATTTATGATACTGCCTTTTAGTTTTCAGATGCTCTTCCTTTTGTCTGTAAAAACAATCTGTATGCCCTCATTCAAGGTGTTTTTGTTTCCTGAGGAGCCAAAGATCCCTTTTACTGGTAATTGCTAGCCTTATCAATAAACTGAATGTCCTCAGAACTTTGTGCCTCGGTTTACCTTAATTTGATCATAACATCTTGAATATCTTCCATATGGAAGGCCCAGTTGCAGGCACTAATGATGGAAATAGAAGCATTCAAAGGAGGAAAGAAGAGCAGGTTTAAAGAGAAAGAGATGATGTTTGGTTTTTGATGTCTAGCACTGAATCTCTCAAGCCCATCTTGCTCTGGGCAGGTCGGTCACAGAAGGTAGTTGGCTACTCCTCACCTTGAGGTCTTGGGGATAACTACGAGGAGTCAGAGGTTCCTCTAGTATTGTGAGCTTTCACTGGTGTACTTACAAAAGATTTTCATCAATTAGCCAATTAGAATTAGACTTTGGAAGCTTCTAGTGGCAGAAAGTAAAGAAGAAAGCCTCTTCATGAAAGTGAAAGAGAAGAGCATAAAAGCTGGCTTGAAACTTAACATCAAAAAAGATCATGGCATCTGGTCGCATCACTTCTTGGCAAATGGAGGAAGAAGAAATGGAAGCAGAGTCAGATTTTATCTTCTTGGGCTCAAAGATCACTGTAAATGGTGACTGTAGCCATGAAATTGAAAGACACTTGCTTCTTGGAAGGAAAGCTATGGCAAATCTGGACAGCATGCTAAAAAGCAGAGACATCACCTTGCTGACAAAAGTCCATTAAATAAAAGCTGTGGATTTTCCAGTGGCAATGTATGACTGTGAGAGTTGGACTAGAAAGAAAACTAAGCACTATAGAATCATCTCTTTCAAAGTGTGGTGCTAGAGAAGACTCTTGAGAGTTTGTTGGACATCAAGGAGATCAAATCAGTCAATACTCAAGTTTATTTTGACATTTATTGGGAGGACAAATCCTGAAGTTGAACCTTAAGTACTTTGGTCACATGATGAGAAGACGGGACTCACTGGAAAAGACTGATGCTGAGAAAGACTGAAGGCAAAAGGAGAAGCAGAATGCGAGGGATAATTTGTATTGAAGTTTCCCCATTCTGAAAAATCAAATCTAGAATGTCTTCAGTATTCACTAGGCCTAAGTTAAGAGGTCACCCGACCTTACAGGAACATGGGACTTAGAGCAATGGAGACCCTCCCCAGTGCCACCTTGGCACAAGATATGCCAAATAAGGAAATGACTGCTTTCCTGGCCTTTCCTTGGACACCCATATGTTTCTGGGTCTTTTGTATCAAAGATAGATTCCCGTGCTTAGTTTGTGGGCCAGCCTCCTCTATCAATGAGAGTGAAGGCCAGTTGGGGGGTTGGGTTTCTGCATTAGAAGGTTATATAACCATGGGCTGGCTTCTACCTGTTGCTTTCTCCCTGGCAGACACCATTTGAGCAACAGGGGCAGAGTCCTTTCTCATGAGAAAGAATAAAGACCTTTTCTGACCTCAGATTCAGACTCTGAACTCTTTCATCTCACACAAGAAGATGAGATGGACAGATAATGTTATGGAAGCAACAAACGAGCTTAGAAAGACTTTGGGAGATAGTGAAAGACAGAAGGAGGACCTGGCATACTATGGTCCATGGAGACACAGAGTCAGATGTAACCGAAGAACAACAATATTGACTAAAATAATATGGTAACAGTTGGTGCCAAAACATGTCCCAAAAGTCTGGGATGTACTTTCCTACAAATACATAAAGAGAGTCTAGGGGGGGAACAGATGCGAACTTGGAGTTCATGTGGCAAAAGAATAAACTCTTGGCTCTTGATCATTTAGGAGATCTCTCTCTTCCTGGAGTCCTGATGAAGTACAGCCCTGGGCTCCATGGATTTGCTGTTACTTGCTGGGCTCCATGGATTAGAGTGCTTTTAGAGTCCTAGAGTTGCCTTTTCTCATGGGTATTTAGTTTATTTTCAGGACACTGATGATAAATTGGGACTCTGCTACCACTGTCAGTTGGAAGTCCAACTCTTCTGACTCTGAAACTCAAGAAGGGTCAGGGAGAGAGACTGAAACATCCCCTGAGCCCCAATCCCTCTTCAAGGGAGGGAATCTCTATGCTAGCCGGTAAAACAGGTGTGAACAATTTCTAGATACCTCTATTGAATTAATCAATAACAAACTAGGTATTTAAAAGTCCTTAATCAATCTGGAAGGAGTGATGGTTAGATCAAGAACATAATTATTTCAAGTGGAGTAGTAGGTCATAGGAATTGTAGATTGAGCACTGGGGAAATTCAGATATTTGTGGTGGTATCAACAATTATACTGAAGTCCTCTAGTAAGAAGAGAGAAAGCCTGTGAGCCAGGCAATGAACTCATTGAAGGAGGAGGGAGAATATTCTACCGTTTAACTGATAACAGGCACCAGCATCTAGACTGAATGATATGATTTGGATATCATGAACCTGAAATGAGGAGGGCTTATTTATATGTTCATGTCAATTGTACATTTCATTATGTAAGCTGAGAGAGGAGGAAGCATGACCATTTAACTAGCTCTCACCAGAATTTTTCTCAGATCCAGTTTGATGATAAGGAAGAGGGAAAAGAAAATCATGCTAGGAAGACTTCTAAAATTATGAAACTTTCAGAGGTGTTTTTCTCTTATAGGAGGGTGATTCATATTATAGCTAGAAATCTCCAGAAAGGTGGAAAGAAAGATTCAAAGAAAACCAGCAGGGATAATTTAAAAATATTATATCTTTGAAGCTATTTTTTTCCTACTGACGATTTAAAGTTGTAAGCTTTTTTATTTTTTTGCTTTTTGGATGGCAATTGGTGTTAAGTGACTTGCTCAAGGTCACACAGCTAGTTTTTGTGTTAAGTGTCTGAGGCCAGATTTGAACTCAGGTACTCCTAATTCCAGGGCTGGTGCTCTATGCACCCCACCACCTAGCCACCCCAAGTGGTAAGCTTTTAAAGGAAGTTACCTATTCTGTCCTGAGACAGCTCTATAACTGGCTACTTTCTTACTTTTGCTTTTGTATTTCTTTATCAACTTGAGAAAGATGCTGTAGGCTGGTTGATGTAGGTTGGTTGTTTTATTATTTTAATGAAGCTTCTATTGATTGAAATAAATTTAATATTCTTGCTGTCTTCCTGTTGTTTCCAACTCTTTGTGACCCCACTTGGGATTTTCTTGGAAAAAGATTCTAGAATGATTTGCCATTTCCTTCACTAGCTCATTTTACAGATGAGGAAACTGAGGCAAAAAGGGTGAAGTGAGTTGCCCAAGGTCACACAGTAAGTGTCTGAGGCTGCCTTCAAACTTAGGTCATTCTGTACCACCTGGTTTCCCCTTAATGCTCATTAAAATTTTTTTTTGAGTTCCAAATTTTCTTTCTCTCCTTTACCTTCCTGCTCCCTTAGTAAGCAATTTGATATAGGTTATATTTGTTCAATCATGCAAAACATATTACCATATTAGTCATGTTGAGTCATAGGAGTATATTAAGTAGCAGGGGGAGGGGCATGATCAGACATACACTTTAGGAAAATCACTTGGACAGTTCTATGGAGGATAAATTCGAATACAGAAGGCAGACCAATTAGAAGACTATATGTGAGAAGTGATGAGGGTGTGAAGTAGGATGCTGGCTTTATAACTGGAGAGAAGAGGATGAATGAGAAGTGTAATGAGTCATGAAACGACAAGATCTGCCGAGTGAATGGATATGTGTGGTGAATAAAGTAAGGAGCTGATTTCAAGGTTTCAAACCCGGGTGACTGAAAAGATGGTGGCATGCTTGGCAGTAAGAGAAGACTTTTGGAAGGGGGCGGACTTTGGAGGAAAGATAATAAATTTCCTTTTGGATAGCTTAAGTTTGGGATGACTACAGGACATCCAGTTAAAAAAAACCCCATGAGCCAGGTACTGTAAGTTTATCTATTCATTCCCTGAATCCATGTGTACCTTCTAAAAAATTATTTATTTTTAATTTATGAAATAAAACAAGCATTTCCACAACATGTAGAATAAAAGAAAAGATTGCATGTGAAACTGCAGATCTATATGTACAACTCATTATTCCTTTTAAACATATAATAATGTTATCGTGTAACTTTTTTCCCCCTTTATGCTCCCTTCCTTGCCCTAGAGATGGCTACCATTAGACATAAATACGGATATATATGCAAAACCATTCTATGCCTACTTCTGTTCATCAGTTCTTTCTCTGGATGCTAATAGCCTCTTCCTTCACAAGTCCTTTGTAGTTAATTTAAGTATTTATAACAGTTAAAATGACCTAGTCACTCAAAGCTGTTCTTAAAACAATGCTGTTGGTACTGGATATAGTGTTCTCTTGGTTCTGTCCCCTTCCAGAGTCCCAAGAACCCTCTGGGAGGCAGGGCGATGGCTTGGAGTGAATACTGGCTCTAGTGTTAGAGGATTTCAATACAGTGCTTATGACCTGTGTGACACTGAATCTCAGTTTCCTCATCTGTAAAATGAGGGGAGCAGCTAGGTGGTGCAGTGAATAGAGCATGGGCACTGGAGTCAGGAGGACCTGAGTTCAAATCTGGCCTCAGACACTTAACACAAAAACTAGCTGTGTGACCTTGAGCAAGTCACTTAACCCCAATTACCCTGCCTTCCCCTCTCCAAAAAGCAAAAAACAAAAGAAAAAACAAACAATAAAACGAGGGAGTTGTACCAGATAGCTCATGAGGTCCTTTTTCATCTCAAGATGTATGCTCCCCTGTACCTGAGAAGGAACCACACAGAAGGTGACTTGGCCCTGAGAATTCTGACACAGAGAATTCTGACCTTGGTGTTACCTGGAGGGTCTTTAGGAAGAATTAAAAAAAACAATTGAATCACTGCTACATTACACTGGAATAATGATCAATCTTAGTAAACCTCCCTACCAATCCGAGGTAGTGGATAACTCAATATAGTAAATGCTTATGTCAGTAAGCTTTTGTTCCGGATTTTTACCCAGTCTGTCACTGAGAGTACAAAAATACCTAGATATCAGCATTATCTATAATTCATATAGATAGTTCATATTGATCTGGAGTCAGGACAGCATGTGACAATAGAAAGTACAAGAGATTGAGTCTATTAAAGACCACAGCTCTGCCACTTAAAACCATGAGATTGTTGGCAAATAATTTCCATCTTTGAGGGTCTTCTCACCTATTAAATGAGAGAACCAGAAAAGAAGACATCTATGGTCTCTAGTATGAATGAATGGATAGATATGCTAAAGCTTGTGAGGTAACGAGGGTACCAGGTTTTGATACAGATGAGGGATGGAACGAAAGGGGGCAATTCAACACTGATTGTGAGAAGTAATGGGAGGAGAAACATGGAGAGAAAAAAAAGGAAAGCCATCTGAATTGCTGAGTGAGCTTTGAGAGAAGACTTGGGAGCCACATCTCAAGTCATATCCACACTTATGGATATGACTGCACATGACTCCATTTTATACAAACACTAACAAAAAACTTGCTTTTTTTCCTGTTTAGTGAGGGGACAGAGTTGCTTCATATTGACTGGTTTTATGGTTCAGTTCTGTTCAATTCTTTGTGACCCCATTTGGGGTTTTCTTTTTTTAAATTAACTTTTGCTTATTTTTTAGTTTACATCATTGATTTCCACAAGATTTTGAATTACAAATTTTCTCCCCGTCTTTTCCCTACCCACCACTCCAAAACAACGATCCCATTGTATACCCCCTCCCCCAATCTGCTCTCTCCTATATCCTCCCCATCACCCCTCTGACTTTCTGGTAGAGCAAGATGGATCTCCCTATCCCAGTGCCTGTATATCTAATTTCTCACCTATCCTCATGCTGAGAAAAGTTTCATAAGTTACTATTATCGTTTTTCCATGTCGGCATGTAAATAGTTCAACTTTGATAAGTTCCTTATGATTTCTTTTCCATGATTACCTTCTCACGCTTCTTGTGTTTGAATGTCAAATTTTCTATTCGGTTCTGGTTTTTTCCTCAAGAATGTTTGAAAGTCCTCCACCTCACTGAATGACCATATTTTCCAATGAAACATTATACTCAGTTTTGCTGGGAAGGTGATTCTTGGTTTTAATCCTGGCTCTCTAGAGCTTGATCTCTAGAATATCATATTCCAGGTCCTTCAATCCCTTAATGTAGAAGCTGCCAGATCCTGGGTTATCCTTATTGTGTTTCACAGTATTCACATTGTTTCTTCTTGGCAGCTTATAATATTTGCTCCTTGATCTGGGGACTCCAGAACCTGGCTATAACATTCCTAGGAGTTTTCTTTTTGGGATCTTTTTCAAGAGGTGATTGGTGAATTCTTTCAAGCTCTGTTTTGCCCTCTGGTTCTAAAATATCAGGGCAATTTTCTTTGAGGATCTCTTGAAGGATGCTTTCTAAG
>JAQQSW010022191.1:0-10506 GCA_028646575.1 Pseudocheirus occidentalis
GGGGAAAGAGGAAGGGAAGAAAATTTGAAACTCAAGGGATTGTGGAACTGAATCTTGTAAACTAAAAGTAAATAAATAAATTTTAAAATTGATATTCAAGGAATAGTGGTATTAGATATACACTAGTCTGCCCACCTTCTCTATCATTCCCTCTTGTGACCCACAGAACACATTTGTAGTTGATTCATCTAGGATGGAGGGGAAGAATGTCACTGTAGCACAGAGAGAACAGAGAAGACAAAGCTAGGAAGGTGGTACTCATGTTCCTGGCCTCAGCCTATTTATCTAACCAGTCACAGGCTAACTAATAATAATAATGATAATAATAATAAAGAATTATATATTTCATTTTCAGGTTTGCAAAGCTTTTTATATTCATTATGTCACGTCAGCATCATAATCTTGAAGGCAAGTGCTACAGGTCTTATTTTCCCCCATTTTACTGAATAAGAAGTTGAGCCTCAGGAAGATTAAGTACATTACCCATGGTCACACAGCTAATCAGAGTCCCAGAGAGAATCTGAACCTGGGACTTCCTGACTCTATTCCCCATACCACATCCACTAGATCAGAGGTTCTTAACCTTTTCAGTGTTATGGATTGCTTTGGTGAAGCCTACAGACCTCTACTCAGAATGCTTTTAAATTCATAAAATAAAATACTTGGAATTAGAAAGGGAACTGATTTATTTAAATATCATTTTCAAAATTAAAAAAAAAGTTTATGGACCCTACCTTAAGAACTCCTATAGTTGGAGTCTATTTCTTAATCACTAGCTTAAGTCACATTTGCTCTCCAGTCTGACCCACTATCAACCTGGAGCTCATAAAACGGACCTTTACACCCATCCCCATCAGGCAGTCATTTCACAAGGTCCATCACACCTGCCAATACCTGGCATTAAAATGCTTTGGTAACCATGAACTGCAATGGGACCAATAGATAGAAGAAGCATATGTGTAGGAGTGGCATTCAAATTCATAAATTGTTCCATACTTTTCTATTGGTGGAGTGGAGAATCAGTTGATTCAGAGATTCTAGAAAGCAATCTGGAGTCACGCCCAAAAAGGCACTCAGTTGTGCATACTCTTTGAACCAAGTGATATCAATGCTGGCCTTTAACCCCCACAAAAACAAAGAAAGAGGAAACGAACCTCTATATAAAAAAAATACATAAAGGCGCTCTTTTTGTTATAGTAAATAAGTGGAAACTAAGGTTCCATCCAACAAATGGGGGGAAATTACTGAAAAAAATAATGCCATCCAGTATAACGTAATGGAATATTCTTATGCCGAAAGAAATCTTAAAATGAAGAGCTTTAGACAAACCCAGGACGCCATATGAACTGATGCTGAGTCAAGTGAGCAGAAGTGAGTGAAGTGAAGGTAGGGTAGAGATAGAGTAGCAAAAATAAAAACAAAAAAAACAAAAAACATACAAAACAATGAAAGTCACTGAAGGATATTTTTTAATGCACAGAAAAGAATAGAATGAAGGTCAGAAAGAATCACAGACAAATTGGACCACTTTGAAACTTACATATTGTATTATATACTTAAAAGGAAAGCAAGCTCTACATAACCGAAATCCAATTTTGTGTGCCATCCTCTTCTTCTGTTATACTATGCAAATGAACTGTTTGATTTAGTGTTTGTTTAATTCAGAGTTTAAACAAAAAGAAAATGTTCCCACCAGAGCTAGATTTTCACAAATTAACTAGATTCACAACAAATCAAGTTGATTCTGATAACTAACTGCTTGGTCTGTACTGTTGCAAAAGATCTCCAAAATTTGAAACTAAAATGTCTACCCTAATGAACAATGAGAAAACAAAATATATACTCACAAAACTGCCTGGATACAAGAGAAAGTATGTCTGTAAGCTCTCTCTCTCTTAAAATATCCATTGGAAGTTTAGGATGTAAACACCTTGAGACCAGGATTGTTTCTTTCTTCATATATGTATCTTCTGCCCCTGAATAGTACCTGGAACATAGTAGCTACTGAAGAAATACTTTTTTATTGACTGACTGATAATTAGACCCCAAAGAGTGAAATAAGTGACAGAGTAGATAAAGCAGTGGACTTGGAATCAGGAAGACTCATCTTCACAGTTCAAATCCCATCTCAGATACTTAATAGTTATGTGACCCTGGGCAAGTCACTTAACCCTATGTAGTAGCAACCACACTAGCATACCCAGGATGGTTGCTAGCCCAGATTTTTAGATCTACTTTACTAGGAAAGATAACTGTTTAAATGGTCAACAATCTTTTTAACTGCATTCACTAGCTCAGGGGAAAAGTCAGCAGCCTGAACTTCAGAGAAAATACAAAGAAAACAGAAAAAATATAAGCAGAGAAATAAAAACCAACAGACAGGGTTCTGACTGTCTGAATCAACTATACACTTTACATACATCCCTGGATGGAGAGAACCTTTACATCTGAGCAATTGGGGAGCTCTGAACATACAGCCACTCAGAAACTAGACCACAGAATCACAAGATCCTTCTAAGCGAGCCCCCAAAGCAAAATACCAACTCAGAGTATATATACATTTCTCAGATCCAGAAGGCATCACAACCCTCCTGACTCTGTGCCTAACTGGAAATTAGCAAAAGGTGTGAAAGGGTTCCTATAAGTAAGCCTCCCTGAAGCAAGCCTCCCTTAATAGGTTCCACATGAGCCTATTAATGGGCAGGGAAGATCTTAAATCCCACTAACATTGCACCTTATTTGCCACAGTTCCCTCGTTTGTAAAAATGAGCTGGAGGGGCGGCTAGGTGGCGCAGTGAATAGAGCACCGGCCCTGGAGTCAGGAGTACCTGAGTTCAAATCTGGCCTCAGACACTTAACACAAAAAACTAGCCGTGTGACCTTGGGCAAGTCACTTAACCCCAACTGCCCTCCAAAAAAGCAAAAAAAAAAAATGAGCTGGAGAAGGAAATGTCAAACCAATCCAGTATCTTAAAAACCAAATGGGTTTATGAAGAGTTGGACATGAGTGAAAAATGATTCAACAACAAGATCAAAAGACCCTAAATAGGCAATCTTATTCATGATCAAACTTTTCCTTTTGAGGATTATCTTCTTTCATCCTCCCCTTTCCCCAGATGCTCATCCATATAACTATGCACTAGGACACTGGGACCAATGGAGGAGCATTAGTACCCGATGCTAAGACGGAGCTGATCTATCTCTGAAGTTAGAAGAAATCACACAGTGGAAAGCAAACTGGATATGAAGTCAGAGGACCTGGCTTCCAATCCTGGCTCCTCTCCTTAATTTTTGTGTGCCCACAGACCAATCAACCTCTCCTTTCAGCTTGAAATCTATGACTCTATGAGTCTGATCTTTTTCTCTGCTATATGTATGACCTCAGGCAAACAACTTCACATCTGGCAAACCACTCACCATTCTAGACCTCAGCGTCCTCATCTGGAGAAAGATGGGAGTGGGCTATATTAATTTCAAGGATTCTCTTGGCTATGAGTTCTATTCTGAATTACATTACAAAATTAAATAAAAATTATGTTTTGGATAATCCATGAGTTTGTATGGTCCATGCTGTCTGTTCACCACCATTGGCATGGATAATAAAGAGCTGACTGTGGAAGAAGAAAAATAAGTCACAGAGTGTGTCACCAGCTTCTCTTGTAAAGCAATATACAAAACAATGCCTGAGGTTTTGGTTTTGGTTTTTTTTTAAAGCAAACATGATAATGGAGCTTAATCATAAAAGCACACGACCATCTGAATTACTCATCAAGCATCCTTTGATAGAAAAATCCAAGTTCTTAACTAACCCCTGGGTGAGGTTTCCTTTATAGGAAGGGCATTTGTGACTTTCTCAGCCTTAATCAATCCTATGCCCTCTGGTCAATTCAGGAATAATGGACACATTTATACTTCACATGCTGCAATGCTGCCCCCAAAATATTGTCATCTCCTTCATGAACAAGTTTGTTGATGATGACCTAATGAGAATCTAATAGAAATAAGCAATCAACACATTACAGACAATTATCTAATCAGTATTGTGTATTATTTATTAGTGGGCTCACCACATGTTCTGAAGGCAAGGGAAACAAAACTCAAAATGTACAGTAAAACAGTTGTCAGGTCATAGGGCCTTTTGGTAAAGTCTATTTCTAGTTGCCCTGTGGTAACTGAAAAAGACCCTTGGTTCTTCACCAGCTGGATAAAAACTGAATTGTGTCTCTCTGTTCTTACTTTTGTTGGTAGGGTTGAAATCAAACCAAAGGGGCAGTATTTACTACGTGGTAGATCAGAATTCTACCTTCAGTCACAGTCTGAGGGGGAAGGCATTTGCTTGGGTTTTTAGTCAATTCCTCAGTTTCTTGGGGTTGTCTATTACAAACATTTCTGATGAATGAACGACCCTCCTAAATGCCTAGCTATCAGAGATCCAGGGGAAGACAGTGACTGTCTCACCCTCTGGGATCATTTTGTTAACATCCTCTCAGAACAAGTGTGAATCCTGTCAATGAGAAGCAAGATCTGAATTCAGAGGAATCTTTACCTAGATGAAGCTAAGTTTGGCTCCCTCCCTCCCATAGAACACTCCACTTTTTATTTATTATGTGAACTTCATTGGAGTGTTACCTTCATGTCTCTCATATGGAAGAGAGCCTGGATCCATTTATGGTTGAGTGAGCTAACTCTTACACATCTGTTCTCTTATTGTTAAAGTTACCTTTATCCACAGCTGACTTTCCTTTATGTTTTTTAAATCTTACTTCTCAACATATGGTTACAAAGATCAAACCCTCAGACTTCACGTATTCCAGAAAAACAACCTGTTAATTATGTTTTGAAGATGCCTGTGTATTACCTATTTTAGTATAATAATAATAATAATAATAATCTAACATTAATATAGCACTTACTATGTGCCAGACACAACAATTCTGGGAGGTATCCCAGAATTTGTCCCCATTTCACAGATGAAGAAACTGAGCCAGACAAAGGTTTAAGTGACTCGCCCACCGTCACAGAGCTGGCAATAGTTTGAGGCTAGGTCTTCCTGACTCTAAACCCTGTCCTGTCTATTGCATCACCTAGTTATTATCACTTTCATCATCACCTTGGTCATGTCATGACTGTTTTTTAAAAGTCAACAATACTCATAAATCCTTAATTATAGCTCTAGAGGAAAAAAGAAGAATAGAAGCATAGAATTTTAGCACTAGAAAGGACCACAAGAATAATCTGGCCCAAGGGTTCTTAACCTGGTGTCTGTGAAGCTGGCATTTAAATAAGTGTGTGTGTATATGTGTGTGTATAAATATATACACATACACATACTTATATGCATATATACATACATATATACATAGATAACTATATTTCAATATAATCAGTTTTTTTTCTATTTGATTTTATGCATTTTAAAAACATTATCCTGAGGATTTCACTTTGCTGTCAAAGAGATTAACGAAACAAAAAACTGTTAAGCAACCTCTGAGCTAGCCCACTTTGCAGATGAAAAGATAGAGGCCCAAAATCATACAACCAACTAATGGCAGAGCCAAGATTAGAGCCTAGATTCATAGACTTCAAATCTAAAGCTCTTTTCACTACACAAATTTAAAACATGTCTCATAAAATCAATATATAACTTTTTCATATTATTTAAAATATATACTTGCAAGGAGGCATGTTCCATTTGACAGACACGGTGTGAGGTTAAGTTCCCTAGCAACATGACTAAAAACATGCAAACAGATTCTGGGACTGCAAGTTTCGAGTGTATTACATAAGCTATTTAACAGACTACATGATGGAAAGTAGCATTTCAAAATCTCATTTTAATAAAGGACCTGTCATTTATCATGTTTTAAGGAACAGCCTGAGACACAGCAGGACACGGTGGATAGCACCTAGAGTTAGAGGTTAGAAGACCAAGGTTCAAATGAGTCTCAAGCTTTCCTGACTATGTGGCCAAGAGCAAAGTCATTTTACTTCTCTGAGATTCAGACCACTCTCTAAGACTATACATTATGCCCTAGTAACCAGCTGGGAGGAAGAGAGTTCTTATTAGCAGTTCCCCAACTCTGAAGAAATCACAGGTACTTGACACAAAAAATAGTTACCATTCTATAGAACCTTACTTTTTTTTAGGTACTTGACACAAGAAATAGTTACCATTCTATCTAACCTTACTTTTATTTTTAATGTAAGCACTTTTCTGTTATGAAAGCAGGTCTCACTTTGGTATAAAGTGGTAAATAGCTAAAGCTTACAAAGACTTTAACATTTTATACATACATATATATGTATGTATGTATGTATACACACATATATTTGAACATTTGAACAATGTAACAACCCTATGAGGTAAGTACTAAAGATATTACCATTTCCATCTTGCCAATAAAGAAACAGAGGTTGTTGCTTGCCCATGATCACACAATGAATAAGTGTCAGAGATGGGATTTGGACTCAAGTCTCCATGACTCCAAAGCTGGCATTTTATCTACTATGCCAAGTTATTTGGTAAATCTCAGTTTCTCATTCACAGGAAACAAAACCATCTTTTCAGAATGAGTTAACAATTAATGAGTTGCTTTGCATCATATAGACAAAATGATGAGAGCAAAGGTGTTTATGACCCAGTCAACTGATCAAAAACATCAGCAAAGTAAATGGGCAGATTCTCCTCCTTGAATTCTTTCTATTAGAGTGAGGATGGACAAAAACATCTTTGTGTCAACTAATAAAAGCAAAATAAATCTGTTGTTGGCAGCAATATTGTTCTTGTTACAGAAAGTCATGGATATTCTGATCCCAGTACATGGGAAGGAAAAAAGCAGTAATAACACAATCAAAAAGAAATCAAATGAAAAAGAAAAACAAGCAAGAGAGAGATCTGAGAAATAAATGGAAAAGCAAGCAGAAATGATCTTTTGATAAGAACTATATCACATAATAAAATGTACACTACATATAAAAACTGCTTTGCTCTATAAATCACTGTTTCATAAAGAATTAGAAGAAACAGAACGAATATAAAAGCCAATTAAGGTCCGGGTCAGGACTGCATTCTCCCTGGAGGGGCTGATTCTTATCCAAAAATTGAATGACTAATGCAGGTACTGTCAAGCTGCCTAGAATATAGCATTTTTTATCATTATTTTAACATGTCTGATAATATAACAATTTCCCTCTCTTTAGCTTGCTACTAAGTAGAGGTTAAATAGGAGAACCAGAATATTCCTCCACTTAGAAAATAATCCAATTTCTGGAGCATTTTGAGTGAAAAGTGCCTGAGGCTTGTGAGAGCCAAGTGGCCATATAGAGGGATGCATTAAACCCTCTAAGAGACGTGCCAGCTGTCCCAAGTACCAGCTGCTTGGTTGGGGGGTGGGGGTTGGATAGGGAGGGAGGAAGCTCCATTGGCCACTTCTCCAAAGAAAAAAATATCAAAATATCTAAAACCAAGTACCACCATTAACAATGATTCCTAATCAAGAGACTCGGCATTTGCAAAGAAGACCAAGAAAGAAATACATTTCTGCAATAATGCAATAAAATACCTATTTCAATGTGTTTCTTTATGATAGTGATAAATGAGAATTACAGGGATATCTTACTTTACAATAGAGATCTGTTGCAGAAAAGTTGGGGGGAAAGTTTGTAAATTAAATCATATTGTGAATAGTGGAGTTTTATTTTTTAAGGTACCCTGTGGTAATTCCTTCCATAAAACAACTAATCATTCCCAAATTTGTTTTTATCCATTTGGATTTTCACATATTAAACTGGCTTAAAGTAGAAAACAGGTTTAATTTCTTTGGAGAGAAAAAAAATAGGAGGTTGAGAAACAGTATTTCTAAAAATCCAAAAGAACTTTCATTTAAAAGGAATTACAGCATAGACAATAGCAATCTTTGTCTTCCCCAGTTAGTTATTAACAATATAGCTTGCTAAGTTATCAATTAATAATAGACATCTATTAACCTGACCTATAGCCATTGTTCAGCTATGAAACCAACTCTGTATTTTGTGCCATCTGCACAAACTCGGGTCTTGTGAACCATCCTAACCAGATTTATTCACTGCCAGGAATAAAAGTAAGAAGTTATTTTGATCTCTCTGTGGCTGGATAGCTACCCTGGTTAGGTCACTGTGACAACAAGGCCGCAGCCATTAGTGTGGGCTCACAATGTGCCAGTTAGATTGGTTTTGTGCCAAAGTCACAGACTATACCTTTGAACCTAGACAGTCTGGTCTCATGGATGTGTGTTACTGTTCTTGTTGTTGTCATTATTGTTACTGTTTGGAGATGGGGGGCCGATTAGCATAAACTCCTTTTTTAAAAGAACAATTTAGTGTCCCACTGCCAGATTTATACTTCAAGGTCCATGATAAAAAGAAAGGCTCTATAAAAAATCTTTGTTAGCACTTTTTGTAGTAGAAAAGAACTGGAAACAAGGTTAATGTTCCCTGACTGGGAAAAAATATTAAACAGATTGTGGTACACAAATGTCATGACACATTGCTATACTTTAAGAAATGATAAACATAATGACTGTTGAGAAGCATGGAAAGACTTGTGTGACACAAAATGAAGTAGAACCAGTGGAAAAAATCTGCACAATGACTTGTTATTGTTCAGTCGTGTCCAACTCTATATGACCCCATTTAGGGTTTTCTTGGCTGAGATACCAGAATGGCTTACCATTTCCTTCTCCAGACCATTTTACAGATGAGGAAACTGAGATAAACAGGGTGAAGTGACTTGCCCAGGGTCACACAACTATTACGGATCAGAGGTCAGATTTGAACTCAGAAGGATGAGACTTCCTGACTCCAGGCTGGGCCCTCTATCTACCATACTATCTAGCTGCCCTACACAATGACAACAACAGTATAAATGAAAGGAGTAATAATGCAGTCAAAACTGAATGCTAAAAAAGTATAGTGGCCAAGCTTGGCCCCAAAGAAAACATATGAGAAGGTGCTCTTAGCCCTGTGCCATCCCCCTTCTCTGCCAAAGTGGCAGACTATGAGTGTGGGACCCTGCAGATAATGTCAGACTTCTTCGATGTGTTGGTTAGTTTTTTACTCACCTTTTTTCCCCTCTTTATTCCTTGCTATGAGGAACGGCTCTCTGAATGAAGCAGGTAGAAGTGATATATTGGACAATGTTGTTTATACAAAAAAGAATAGAAATTAATTTTTTAAAAATAACTCAAGGTCAAAACAGTAGCATCATCTTAAAAATGGTAGATTTAATACTGAAAAGGAACTAGAATGTTATATAATCTAACTTCCTTTATTTACAGAAGCAGCTAGGTGGCATGGTGAATAGAGACCTGGGCCCTGCTGAATTCAAATTTGATCTTGGACACTCACCAGTCTGTGACCCTGTGCAAGAAACTTATCATCCGTCTGCCTTAGTTTCCTTAACCTACCTTCCACAGTCGTTGTAAGGATCAAATGAAATATTTATCAAATATTTATCAAATGCCTGGCTTAAAGTAGATGCTTAATAAATGCTTGCTTCCTTCCTCATTTTTCATATGAGGAAAGGGAGGGTCAAAGAGGTTAAGTGTAACCCACAGTAACAGCTCAAGAGTAGCAGAGTGGTCGTCTTCTTTCCCCAAACCCAACATTCTTTCTACTAACACCATGCAATCTTCTATGATAAAGGAAGCACATCGCTTCTGATAAACAATCCACTATTATCCTAAAATAATTCCAGTTAATCAACAAATGACTTTAATAAAAGAACAGGGAATAAAAACATGTTATTTAGGACTTCTGTTCTCAGATGTCTAATACAAACGGGAGTCTGTCGTGCCAGGGAACAACGTGATCTAATAGTCACAAAGCAGGAATTTTCTCTCTGTACATTCTGTTTCCAAAACACTCCATAATACAGGGAGACCTCAAGCCTAAGGAAAGCCGGTCTGGAAACAGGAGAGACAATTGCAAAATCCTTCAAAAGGGATGAACTGAACCCTCTTCATTCTTGGGGACAAGAAAGCCAAGTATTCATAGGCCAGTGTGGGTAGACAAGGGAGAGCGTGGGTAAAGTCAAATGACTTCTCTCCCAGGAGGCTGAGAAAAAACAAATAGGTGTAGGACGGAATGATCCAAGGCCAAAGAGTGTACAAAGCTACAGAGCATTCTATTGACATAGGAAACCAAGAACTCTGGTCTTTTTCTCTATTTCTCACTTGCTACCTGTTGTTCTAAGTAGTTCTAATATTGCTTTATTCTACTGGGATTATTACCAGGAAAGTACGACCTATTTTTAAAATCTGTTTTAAAAGCTGTCAGTGAGTCTGGTCCCAAGTACCTTTTGGGGGGGAGAAGGGGTAGACAGGCAGGAGTAAGGAGGGGATAGAGTATTTTCCTCACTATAGAGTATTTTCCTCACTATATTGTTCCAAAGCTGGATGCTCTATAACTACACTCACTCTCTCTCTCTCTCTCTCTCTCTCTCTCTCTCTCTCTCTCTCTCTCTCTCTC
>JAQQSW010022192.1:0-10506 GCA_028646575.1 Pseudocheirus occidentalis
GAGGAGGTTGCTGGAAGTACAGACTTTTGTAAAGGGACAGGGACAGGGTAGTGAATAGAACAAGAGGGGAATAGGAAGGAGAGACATATAATCAGTCTCTCACAATATGCCCACTGTGGAGATGTTCTGTGTAATTACACATGTACAGCCTGTATTGAATTGCTTGTCCTTACAGTGGGGGTGGGTGACGAGGGAGGAAGGTAAAGAATCTAGAATTTAAAGTTGTATAATAAAATGTTAACTATATATGTGTGTGTGTGTATACATATATATTATTATTATCAACTACATCCAACTGGGAATTAATATATATAGGCACTGTGGTAGGGAGATCCATCCTGCCCTATCAGAAAGTAAGAGGGGCAAGGGGGAGGACATAGGAGAGAACAGATTAGGGGAGGGCATTATACAGTGGGATGGCTGTTTTGAGGTGCTAGGTAGGGGAAAGATGGGGAGAAAATTTGTAACTCAAAAATCTCATGGAAATGAATGATGCAAACAAGAAATTAAATAAATAAATAAATTTATTTTTTAAAATGATCATCAAATGAAACCAAAAAATAAAATAAAATAAAAATAAAGATAAAATAAAATTATGAGAGGGAGGTTTGAGTTTTCTCCCTTTGGTTTCTTTAGCATTTTTTTTTATTCTCTTCTTTTAAATGAATTCTTTGTTACTGCAACTAGTTTTGCTTAAACTACTTTGATGCATCTCTATTTCCACAGGCTCTATTTTTCTATTGTACCCTGTTCTCCCATGCCTTTCTTTTCCCTAGTTTGAAGTTTTACTTAAGTTGCTAAAATTTCCTTTTTTAAATTTAGTTTTCTACTTCTTCCTCTCTTTTTTCCCTCTTCTTTCCCTTCTAAGTTAAGTGGTTAGAGGCAAGTGGGAGATACAATGAATGGAGCACCAGGCTGGGCCTCAGAAGATCCAAATTCAAATCTATCCTCAGACATTTACTAGCTCTGTGACCCTCATGACTCTATTCACTTGTATGCCTCAGTTTCTTCATTTGTGAAATGAAAACAATAATAATAATAGCATCCAGCTTCCTGGGTTGTTGTAGTGTAAAAATAGGGTATTTACAAAGTGCTCTGCAAATCCAAACATGCTATATAAATACTAGCTATGATAAGTAGTACAATAGTTCAAAACTTCTCCATCTTCTCCCCTCTGATTTCTTATGGTGGTTAGTCTTCTTTTTATTGTGCCTTTTTCTAGGAAATATTGATTTGCTTTATTTCTTTCCTTCTTTTCCCTTCCAGCCTATGAGAATTATGTGTTTCAATTCACAAAGGAAGAAATAACTGAACAGAAGCAATATGCCTGGTACCAAAATCCCTCTGTCCTAAATCATGAAGTGCAATTCTACCCCTTCTCTTCCCCCTTGACTGTTCTCCTTACTAATGACCAAGGACACTTTACCCAGGCTCTGTGTCCATCCCAATTCCCATTCTAGATACTCACTGCCCCCAGAGGCTTACACAACCCTTTTCCTGTGCCAGGATTCTTATCTATGGAAGCACCACATTCTCTCAGAGGTAGCCTCCCCCAAAGAGGTCTCTCCAATCTCCTACATATCTTTTTCCTGACTAGAAAGTTCTTCAGTATGACCTCTACCCACCTATGACCACCTCTTCCAATTCTCTTCAACTTAATTACCTTTCTGCTTCTTCTTCTGAATTCTCCTGAAGTCTCTCTTCTTAACAAAAGGCTTAAACCAATCATCTCTTCACTGTTGCACCATGAATGAGGGAGAACTGCATCACCCACCTCCCCTCACCCCATTAATGTACCCTCCCACTCTGCAGAACACTAATTATAAGAGAAATGCAACTTAAAACAACCCTGAAATTTGACCCTATATTGAGCAAACTGTCAAAGATAAGAATAGTTGATGTTGGAGGGGTTGTGGAAAGATATGAACACTAACAAGCTAATAGTTGAACTATGAATTTACAACCATTGTGGGAAAGTAAATTAGAATTACATGAATAAAGTAACTAAAATGCCCATATCCTCTGACCCAGAGCTTTCACAGCCTGGAATACAACCCAAAGGTGTCAAAAAAAAAAAAAAAGGCTCCATATGCATCAAAATATTTATAATAGCATTTTTTGTAGCAAATAATTATAAATAAAAAGGATGACCATCAACTAGAAAACAGCTAACCAGAGTGTGTGTGTTTCATGCTGAAGATACATCTTAATGTGGTAAAACATTAGTATATTATAAAAATGATGTAATGACTATATTACTGTGTTATGAGAAATAATGAATGAGATGAATAAAGAAAACCTCAGGAGAATACATATGAACTGATATAAAGTGAAATAAGCAGAACCAGAAAAATAATATGCAAAACAATTAAAATAAACAACAAAACAATAGAAACTGAATGATCCAAAACTATAACGTCCATTCTTGGTTCCAAAGAAAAAGAGAGATATGAGACGACACAAGATTCCATCTCTCTGAAGAATATTCTAAGGGCAGAATACCATATGTAAAATGTAAGACTTTTTGATGTGTTTGTTAGCTTTTGCTAAAATGTATTTTCTTTTTATTCTTTATTATAAAGGATATCTCTTATGTGGCAGGGGAGAATATGAGTGATATAAGTACAGAAGATATCAATAAAAAATTTACTTTTTAAAAAGAGCTAAAGTAAAGAAAGCCAACCTGGCAAAGAAGACAAAAAGCCAGTCTCAAAAACCAGAAAACCTGGATTCAAGTTCTGTCTTTGACACCCATTGGTTTTGTGATCCTAAATAATCTCTTAACTTCTCCGTGCTCTAGATTTATTCTTCTTTTATTTTTTTTGCTCTTTTTGGAGGGGGGAAGGTAGGGCAGCTGGGGTTAAATGACTTGCTCAAGATCACACGGCTAGTTTTGTGTTTTGTGTTAAGTGTCTGAGGTCAGATTTAAATTCAGGTCCTCCTGACTCTAAGGCCGGTATTCTATTCACTGCGCCACCTAGTCACCCCTACATTTATTCTTTAAGATTATAAACTGCAGAGAAGTACTGCATTTCACCATATAATTATTGTAGATTTTATGCCAATTTTTTGCCCAAAAAAACCACCAAAACTGGAGGGGTGGCCATTATGTGAATTTTTTAAAAATTTGTACCAGTATTACTTAAAAATAACTTATTACCACCCCTTGGTACAAGATTAGGATGCACGGAATACACATGAATATATGTCAAAATTGATTACTAGATTATGCGTGTGTGCTGAGAATTCTAGGCTCTCAATATACACAAGATAAATGCATATCCATATTGCATATGCATATCCATAAGGGAGTCCCACCAAAGATGTACTGGCAGAACTGATAAAGATATACATGGAAGATAAGTACTCAAGGCCAAATGTAAATGATGGCACTATTTCTTTAAAATATTGGTGCAGCAATGAATATATGTGACTATTACACAATGAAATGTTATAAAACAAATTTTGGACAAAAAAAAGGAGTAATGATTATGCAGTGGTGATGATTATGTGATGAAATATAGTAATTTTAATGCATCACTGTCTAGCTCATGCCAGCATCTAGAGAATCTACTTACAGCTTACAAATCAACAATGCAGTTTTTTCTTATTAGGACATCTTTCTGGAAGAATTTTTTTCAAAAGTAAGTTTCCAAGGAATGTCAAATACCTTTAATATGATGACAGATGAATCACTCTAAAATTAAAAGTATCAATAATACTACTAATGATCATTAAAACACTTACGATGGTCGATCCTCAAGAATGAGAGCAGTGGTTGAAAGTGGTTCAAATTCAAAATTTTTACGTCTTGTGGACGGAAGTGGAGGCTTACATGTCCTCCCTGTTCGTGCTTCATATTCCTAAAGGTAACAATAATATACATTATTCAAAGATTTTACATTTTAAACTTTTATTTAATTGCTAATATTTAGTTATTAAGGCTAATATGTTGTAGTAAGGAAGTGTGTATATATTAACTTACAACTTTCAGGAAAACAAGAAAAAAATAATTAAAAATGAAAAAAAAATTTAAACTACAAGAGTAATTATGTAACCTGTTATGTAATGTGTCAAAATTCAGAAATCTGACAAAATATCTAGGAATTCTATCCAAAAGTCACAAAAGAAAACCCAGAAAAGTAATAAAATAACCAAAACCTTTGCACTTCAGACTAAATGTCAAAAACATGGTGTTCATTCTTTACTTAGATATTATATTGCATATAGGCTGTTAGAAATAAACATACAAACCATTTAAATGTTTATAAGACACTTAACTGTACGAAGAGGTTAAGTGATAATTTATTGTACTGGGTGATAAACCAGTTGGTATTAAAAAAAAGTTTTAAATGGCTGAACTGCACTGGTCCCATTCAGTGGAATTTCAATCAGATTTTCAGATGCTAGAAAAAGAAACTGAAAACTGAACTCATGTAATGATATCAAGGTTATCTGATAACCTTGTTCTCAAATCTATGGACCTGAGATTCTTTCATGCAACTCCCTCATTTTGTAGATGAGGAAAGCATAGAGAAATGAGTTAACCTGCCCCTAAAGTTGAGAAGGCCAGGGCTCTTTGGCTCATGGCTAAGTGTGCTTTGTACTCTATACTGTACTATCTCCCTAGTTTGCATATGCCAAAGAGGACACGTGCCACTCTCAAAAATGTAAAGAAATCTGTAATAAACATTTTGAACATTTACTTCTTTTCATTGCTTATACGATTTTGACATATAGTGCTCTAAGGTTTGCAAAGCAATGTACGTACGTCCATCTTCTCTGAGCCTCACAACAATCCTGCTGGATACTATGAGTATTCTTATTTCTATTTCTCAGAGCAGGAAATTGAATTACTAAGCTTTGAAGGTGACATGAATCCAGGTGTTTTCTAACTCCAAGTCAAGACATTCTTTCCACTATTCCACAGTCTCTGTTCCTAAAGTACATTTACATTTTATTGGAATAGCCTGTATCATCATTAGGCATAGTACTCAACACTAAAAATGGTCTCAAGCAGAGTAAAATTACAAATCTCTACTCAGATTAATACGAATTTGAGTCCACAATACAATAATCTTGCTAGACATTATTACCCATGATAATTTGGACTCTGTGATAAATGAACTTACAATCCAGCTGGACAAACAAAACTAAATATACATAAAATACCTGCTAAATACGAGAAAATATAGAATCAAATGAGACCAATATAGACTTAAGAGGAACCAACATAGGTTAAAGTAGTTGGAGTAGACTTTATGGAAGAAGTGGGATCTAAAAGACAAAGAAATGAAAAAGGGAAAGGACTTTATAGGAAAGAGTCCCACCAAAGATGTAGCGGCAGAACTGATCAAGTATACATAGAAGATAAGGGCAAATGTAAATAATGGCACTATTTCTTTAAAATACTGATGCAGCACAATAGCATCTAGCATAATACGTTAGGCTTTCAATTCAATCCAACAAAAAAATTAAACGAAGACAATATGAAGAACACACAGTCCCTGATCACAAGATACTTGTAGTCTGTGAGGGAAGAAATAAAGTACAATGAAACAATTTTTTTAAATTTAATTTTACTTTAATTTTAATTTTTTGTTTTGTTTTTTGCTTTTTGGAGGGGGGAGGGCAAGACAGTTGGGGTTAAGTGACTTGCCCAAGTGTTAAGTGTCTGAGGCCGAATTTGAACTCAGGTCCTCCTGACTCCAGGGCTGGTGCTCTATTCACTGTGCCACCTAGCTGCCCCAAAACTATTTTATTATTAAATCCAATAGAGAATTGCATGCGAAACCAATATAAATTACAGTCAAAAAAAGGAAAAGATTTCTGAGTGGGAGAAAAAGTAACAATCAGCTCCCAAATCAGAAGGGTCTACGAGGGCAAGAACTGAGTCTTTACTGATCTTCCCCCAGTTCTGAGCATATTATTTTGCAAAGACCAGACACTTAAATGTTTCCTGAAGTTAAGAGTTGGAAGCTATGGCATTCCAGTTGATTCGTGAAGTACTTTAATAAATGGTGATGGAGAAGAAGGCTATTTATTCTAGCAGCATGACGTGTGCATGGATGGAATAGTCCTTTTTGATAAAGTACACAATAGGGAAGTATAAAATAAGGATAAAGGAGAATAGTGCCAGACTACTGAGGGCTTTGCACACCAGTCTGAGGAGAGGCTTTATTTTGTGGATAATGGGAGGCAATGAAGAGCACAGAAGGAACTGATCAGATCTGTGCATTATTAAACTTAATTTCGTAAGGAATGAAGAGAAGGTAGAAGAAACTTCAGGAAACTAGTCTCCTAAAACTCTAGATAGATCACTGCAAATTATCATATAGCTAGATGGTGGTTGTTGAGTTGTGTCTGACTCTCTGTCTCCATTTGGGATTTTCTTGGCATAGATACTGAAGTAGTTTATAATTCCTTTTCCAGAAAATGCCAAATTCTGGAAAGGATGTGGAAAAATTGGAACACTACTGCATTGTTGGTAGAGTTGTGAACTGATTCAACCATTCTGGAGAGCAATCTGGAACTATGCCAAAAGGGTTATAAATAACTGCATACCCTTTGACCCAGTAATACCACTTCTAGGATTGTATCGCAAAGAGATCACAGAAGTGGGAGGAAGACCCATATGTACAAAAATATTTATTGCAGCTCTCTTTGTGGTGGCAAAAAACTGGAAATTAAGGGGATGCTCATCAACTGGGGAATGGATAAACAAATTGTGGTATATGAATGTAATGGAATACTATTATACTATAAGAAATGAGGAGCGGATGGACTTCACATTCACCTGGAGAGACTTATACAAACTGATGCTAAGTAAGAAGAGGAGAAACAGGAGAAATTTGTACACAATGATAAGACACAACGTATGTGTGATGACCAACTTTGATAAACTGGACTCTTCTCAGCAACGCAAGGTTATAAGACAACTCTAAAAGTCTCAGGGTGGAAGGAGATGTCTACATTCAGAGAAAGATCTAAAAAGAAGAGAGTTTGAACACAGACTGAAGCAAAACATGCTCTCGTTCTTTTCCATGTTTGGTTTTGTTTCCTCTTTCCCACTGTTCATTCCTACCATTACAACCCTTCTATACAACCAGACTAATGTCCAGTGTGAAAGTATTTGCAGATCCTTTACTTGATTGCATGGTATCATGAGCTAGGGAAGGGAGAAAATTTGAAACTCAAGGGGTTGTGGAACTGAATCTTGTAAACTAAAAGTAAATAAACAAACCAATTTAAAGTTAAAAAATTATAATAAATTTAATTTGAATGGAATCTTTCAAAAAAACAAAAAAGAAAAAACAATTCCTTCTCCAGCTCATTTTACATATAAAGAAACTGAGGCAAATAGGGTTAAGGGATTTGCCCAGGGTCACAGAGCTAATAAATGTATGAAGCTAGATTTGAGCTCAGGAAGATGAGTTTTCCTGACTCCAGGCCCAGCACTCTATCCACTTTGCCAGGTGGCTGCCTATCATACATGTATATATGTATTCTACATATAGTCACTTCATCTTCCAATATATACTTACTACCAGGCACAAGAGGAGATTGCTGTCAGTTAAATGACTCACATCTCTTAAAGTATTTTTTATATTAATTTGTATAAGGTGCTCTTTAGCTCAGATGAACAGAAACACCAACTAGTCCATCTTCATCAGGCTCTGTGGGCAGTTTTTTCTGTGGAAGAAGGCAACACATTTCTTCTATTTTCAAACAGACTTACTATATTCAGTTTTGGTCACCACACTTTGAAAAGGATTTTGGGGAACTGTTACTATTTCAAGAGAAAACAAAGATAATTAAAAGAATGGAAAACAGTGCATATAAAACTATTTTTTAAATTTAAACTAAAATGATTTTCCAAGCAGCAATCGCTATGAAGAATGTTGGATATCAATTCTATCAATTCCATACTAAATATCAAGAAACAATCATTAAGCAATTACTATATCTCAAGTAAGCACATTAAGACATTTTTAGGCAGACCATAATTTGAATGAAGAGCAGTGTGTGATAATGCTGGAAAGACAAAATGAGTAGAGTCAGATCTGGAAGTGCTTTAAATGACAAATAGAGAAATTTATATTTGATCCCAAAGGAAAAAGCAAGCCACTAGACCAGAGTTTATAGAGAAAGGGAGTAATATGGTACCTCACTTTAGGAAAATCACTGTGGTGGTTGTATGGAGAATGGATAGGAAGGGGGAAAAACTTATGAGGGAGGCATCCCAGTTAGGAGGCTATTGCAATCATTCTGAAGAAAGGAAAGGAGGACCTGAAACAGGGTGATCATGAATACAGACATGTGAATGGTTTCAAGAGATGCTGTGGTAGAAAATAAAAAAGGAAATATTTGGATATAAGGAGTAAAAGAGTGAGGAAGGAGTTAAGGAAGGCCCCAAGACTGTGACTGTGAACTTAGATGGCTGAAGGGATAGTGGTGAACTTCGCAAGTGAAATGGCTTAAAACAAGGTTACATGGTAAGCAACAGAGCAAGGCCTTTTGACCCAAATCCAATGATCATAACATCGTGTTTCTTCTATTTTCAAACAGACCTACTATATTCAGTTTTGCTCACCACACTTTGAAAGGGATTTGGGGGAACTGTTACTATTTCAAGAAAAAACAACAAAGATAATTAAAAGAATGGAAAATAGTGCAGATAAAACAAGTTTCAAGGAACTTGTTCGTTTCACCATCATAGAACGTGAAGAATAAACTGATTATGTTAAGGTATATAACAAGTTTTAAGAAAAACATTAGTCAACTGTTCTTCAATTTGACAGGAAATCTAATGGGCTCAAAATTAAAGCAGGAAAAACTTTGGCTGGGCAAAAAAAAGAACCTCTGAAAAAACAGGGTAATTAAATATTGAATCGGCTACTCTGAGGAAGGCCAAGTGGACTAATAGGAAGAGTTCTTTTAAAAAATTTCCAAATATTTTAGATGGTTTCAAGCAAATACAAGATAACTACCTCTATAGCACTAATTGCCATAGAAGGGCTAATTACTACCAGTGAATGAAACTAAGTGATTTCTTTCTTAAAAACAGTAAAGAGAGGAAAAAAGAATAAAAATAATAGATCAAAGAAAGAAGTTGGAAGCAATAGATTATTAGTAACAAATACCTCAGCTGCTACTCAACAACAGTGACAATGGGATTAGTTCCTCTTTATTCTATGATCCAATAACTGACATTTATTTCGTATTTAGGGATTTATAAAGTATTTTTCATAACTCTTCCTTTGATACTGACAACAACCCTATGAGCTACAGATATTAGCATTCCTGCTTAACAAATAGAAAAAAAGGTTCAAAGGAGAAAATGAGTTCTCCATTGGCACAAAACCTAATAAATATTCAAAAAGCAATTTGAACACATCTCACCTAAATCTGTAGTTCTTTCTCCTATACAATGCTGTCTCCAGATGGCAAATTCAGCAGTTAAAAATTAATGAAGGCCTATATCAAATTACTTGGGTGGGGGGCAGTGCACAAGGAGAAGAAGAATTTGGAACTCAAAAGAAATTTTTTAGATGTTAACAATTGTTTTTACACATAATTGGGGAAAAAATAAAATACTCTTCAAAGAAAAATTAATGCAGGGAAGAATGGGCCAGTAGCTGTAACTTACTGTATCTGGTCATCTAAAAGTTTATATTTGTTAGATTTTAAGCTACAGAACCTAATCTGTATCTGTTCATGTAAACAGCAAAACCAAGTCTGGATGCAAAACAATTTGTCACCTTTCTAAATTCTGGTGGGGCCCTTTATTGAAAGTTGCTAGTTTGGGGATATATAATACCAAGTAAGTTTGCTCCATTTTCTTTATCAAAGGCTATTACTAACCTAAACAGAATGGATCACTTGCTTATAATAAGCATGATGACAGGAAGTAATTACAATCACTTTTTAAAAATAAATGTTTTATTTGTTTTCTTGTTTACATCATTCAAATTTTCTCCCTGTCTTTCCCCTACCCCAAACCTAAAACAGCAATCTCAGAGCATAGCCCCTCCCCCAATCTGCTTTCTAACTTTCTGGTAGGGCAGGGAGGGTCTCCCTACACCAGCCCCTGTATATCTTAATTCCTCGTTGCATGTATTGCAGAGCTTTAAATTCTAGATTCTTTCAGTTCCTCCCTTGTCACCCACCCCCACTGGAACGACATGGAATTGAATACAGGCTGTGCATGTGTAATTACACAGGACATCTTCACAGTGGACATATTGTAACAGTGATCATATGTCCCTCCTTCCTATCTCTCCCCGCCTTGTTCCGTTCTCTACCCTGTCCATGTCCCTTTACTGAAGTGTGTGCTTCCAGCATCCCTCCCCCAGACCTTGCCCTCCCCTCCATCATCCTGCCTCTCATCCCCATGACCCCTACTCTCCTGTGTGGCATGATGCCTAGTTTAGAGTCTATGCCATTTCTTTCCTAAGCCAAATTCAATGAGAGTAATTGAGAGTAAAGTTGTAACAGTTATCCCTT
>JAQQSW010022193.1:0-10506 GCA_028646575.1 Pseudocheirus occidentalis
GCCTGAAGCACACACTTCAGTAAAGGGACAGGGACAGGGTAGAGAGCAGAACAAGGGGGGGAGGGATAGGAAGGAGAGACAGATGATCACTGTCATAATATATCCACTATGAAGATATCCTGTATAATCACACATCCACAGCCTGTATTGAATTGATTGTCCTTCCAGTGGGGGTGGGTGACAAGGGAGGAATCAAAAGAATCTAGAATTTAAAGTTCTGCAGTACCTGGAACTAGGAAATAAGATATACAGGGGCTGGGATAGGGAGACCCTCCCTGCCCTACCAGAAAGTAAGAGAGCAGAGCAGGGGAAGGGGCTTTACAGTGGGATTGCTGTTTTAGTTTGGGGCAGGGACAAGACAGGGAGAAAATTTGTAATTCAAAAATGTAATGAAAATGAATGATGTAAACTAGAAAACAAATTTTAAAATATTAAAATAAAAGATAAATACAGATCAAAATAATTTTGCAATTTCAACCTCACACAGCAAATTGGCAAAGATGGCAAAAGATGAGATTATATTGGAGATGTTGTAGAAATACAGGCACACTAATGTATTGTTGGTAAAGCTGTAAATTGATCCAGTTATTCTGGAAAGCAATTTGGAATTATATGAAGACAGTGATTAAAAGGCCGATACCCTTTGACCCAGAAATTCCATTGCCATGCATATAGTATAAGATGAGGGATCGAAGGGCCTGGAATACGATATTTTGAAGATTAAGGGAGCTGGGATTATCATATCAAAATATTTATAGCATTTTTTGGTATCAAATGTTACTTTTAAAAGTCTAACATAAAAAATGTATTGAAACTGACACAAATATATAAGACCAAGAGCCATTAACAGAACATGTAGGGCAAATGCTTAATAAATGCTTGCTGCCTGCCTACTAGTTTGCCTTTGCCTATTAAATGAATTGATACAAGAAAAAAAAGAAAATTATTCTTGACTCTACAAGAATACCCTAGAATCCTGAGGGGCAGATTTATTCAAGTTCTGAGGACCTGATCATTAGCGGGAGTTCCAATAAAGATCCTCAAAACCTACATATTCCATATAGCAAGGAGAGTTAGGTATGAGGCAAATGAGAAAGAAGAGAGTCCAAGCAAAGGGTAAACATAGAAATACATACACACTAGACACACATGCACATAGATATATGTGTATATATGTGTGTGTGTGTGTGACAGGTAATGTAAATATTATTATGTTCATTTTTCCCATGGAGAAATTGAAGGTCTTAGAGATTATCACTTGCCCATTGAAACATTAGTAAGCATATGACATGGGTGAGGATTTTAATCAAGGTCTCATGACTCTAGTCTAGTATTCTATCCTGGCAGGCAAACAGGCAGTCAACAAACATTGATTAAGTTATTACTATGTGCCAGACACTGGGCACGCTCTGAGAATATGAAGAAAGACAAAAGACAGGCCCTGCCCTCAAGGAACTTACAATGTAATGGGGAACTAATATATAAACAACTGTGTAAAACAAAATAAATCGTATATAATCATCAGAGGAAAGGTATTAACATTAAGGGAAAGGTTTCTTGAAGAAGATTGGATTTTAGCTGAGACTTGAAGGAAACCAGGAAAGTTATGAAGCAGAGATGAGGAGGGAGAGTGTTCCAAGCCCTTTCCCTCTAGGGGAAAGCAAGTAAAAATTCCCAGAATCAAGAAACAGAGTGTTTAGTGCAAAGTATAGCAATGAGACCAGTGCCACTGGATTGAAGGATTGGGGACCAAGGTGGAGGAGCAATGTAAGGAATAAAAAGATTGTAAAGGTAGGATGAGGCGAAATCAAATATGAGAACAGGTGAAGATGGTGAAAAATATATGGGAAAAAGCATAGCTGAGGAAGAAGGAATGAGAAATGGCAAAAAGTTTTTATACAAAAGCCTAATGCCATTATATCATGAACAGTTTCTTTGAGAAAGTAATTAAACATGGTAAGCACTAAATAACATCACAAAAAATAAAAATTGATTCTATTTTAATAGTATAAGATTCATTACTGATGTGTAAATTATTCTGGATCAATTGTCTGTGCACAGTCAAACCACTTATTTGTCATAGTAAAAATCAGAACAAGCAAAGAGCTAGAAGAAAGAATAATAATGAAAGGGAGATAGAACACACACTTGAAATTATTCAATCCTGGATTATTTAAACAAATAACTAAAAAGGGAAAATGGGGAATGAACAAAAGAAATGAAGTCCAAGCCAATTATAACATTATATAGAAGTTTAAACTATATAGAACAATTGTTACAAGAAGACCAAAAAAAGCCCATCAAGGCCCAAATACTGGACTTACTTGCTAAGTGGTGCGATGGCATTTAAAGGCAATAATAATTTAAATTTTAGCTTTATCTGAAAACCTTATTAAGAAACAGAGCATTAAAATAAAAATATTGAAAATTTAAAATTTAGAAATAAAAAAGATGAATAATTATGAGAAGGTTCATTTCATTCAGGAAAGGGAAGAATTTGTTTTTTAAAAGCTTGACAAGGCATCCAACTAAGCAATTTGTCACAAGATAATTTGAGATGTATATAGAATGACAACAAAAAGAAGAAGAATGGAGAAGATCTGCAGAATAAGAGTATATAAGAGAGTAACAAACTAATTTTTGTTTGTCTTTTTCTTGTTCCCCCTCCCCCATCCAAGATGATGGATATGGATTCAATCTCGTAATCCCAGATATGCTATTGTATCAGACCAACTGTATAGAGATTTAATCAAGGGATGATACAAATGTGAGGAGACTAATGGATTGAAATACACAGTATATGAGGCAGGGGAAGTTAGGAAAGACATGGGGGTAAAAAAGAAACCTCAGACCTTATTGATATACGAAAAAATGGACCAAGAGAACATTGACAACTGCTGACCTATATGACTACCTTCTCCTCTACACAAAAATATTATGAGTGTCACATGAATACATGCTATATTTTTGAGGGTATTACTATGGAAGAAACAAGGTTTTTGTAGGCAATACTCACCAATGGATTGCATCTTTACAATTTCACAGTTGACTGAAAAATGTAAATATGAAATCATTGTGTTTATTGTTTGCTCATTATGAAAAAGCATTTGATTTGATAGGGCAAAACTACCTCAGGGACTCTTTTTCCAATTAGATGTATTCCACAAGTATATTAAAAATCATTCAAAATTTCTTGAATCATCTGAAATAAAAATAACCCCATTCAATGATCCTCTCATCATAAACATCAGGTAAAGTATACAAAGAGAGAAACATGTTTGACAAAAGTGTTTACCACTATGCTGGAATGAATTCAATGCAAAATGAAAGGGATTTTTCAACAGACAGTGGGGGCCTCCAAATAACAAAATCTGTGGATGGCACTATGCTGGCATCTAACCATGTAGCATTAAGGATCTCCTAGAAGAGATCCATAATCATTCAAAAGAATTTGAAGCTTGACCATCCACACAGGACAGACTAAGTGGACAAAAATGTGGCCCAGGTGATGCCTTGAATTTGTATGGACAATCTACAGAGTTTTTGTAGTGCTCTCTGTCTCTCTCTGTCTCTCTGTGTCTCTGTCTCTTTGTGTCTCTCTGTCTCTCTCACTCTATCTCTCTCTCCACACTGACATTGAATATGCATATTGATATTCTGACCATAAACAAAACTGTGCATGCACCTCTAACATTATGTGCACCAATTGATCTTTGGACAAGTATCTTTGAGATTGTATATAAATATATGTGTGTATATATTGTGTATACATATATGTGTGTATATACACACATACACATATATGTATATATGTGTATGTGTATACACATATATACCCATGTATCATAGACAATGCAGACAGAAAATGAGAAAAACAGAAGGAGGAGGGTGGACTGGACAGTTTTAGAAAATAGCAAGGTAATCTTTTTGATACATTCTGCCATCACTCTTATACGGCCATGAGAAATAGAATGACTAAAGTCTCTAAAAAATTAGAAGTGAATCTCACACAGAGGGCAATAGAGAAGCACATAGTGTATGTGAGCAGGCTTCAATGAGGAAGAGCAGGAACAAAAGATGTTATTAGGGGAAAAAGATAACACAGAGAGAAGATGAGTTCATCATGTACCAAGAAGAATGGATACAAGCTGGTCAGCCAGAGTGCTGATGCCCCTTTGACCTTAGAACAAAGCAGGGAAGGCACCTAGCATGTTGGGTGGATCCCTTCTGGTAGACTTAAAGAGGATATGGACAGAGCTGCACAAGATGGATGAGCATAGATTGGTAGCAACTTGCACTATTAGATACAGCATCCAAATTGATGAGATGTTAAATGCGTTTGAATATAACAGGCACTGGAGGTGCAAAGTCAAAATTAAAACAGTCTCCATCCTAAAGGATCTTATAGTCTACTGATTATGACATCCTATTTATGACAGTTAAGAAAAACATATATTTCATGTAAGTCTTCCAAGAAGAGTGAAATTACCAGAACCAAGAGAATATTGTATACAGTAACACCAATATTGTTTAAAAACAACTTTGAGCAACTAAATCATTTTAACTATTATAAATACCCAAATTAACTACAAAGGATATATGAAAAAAGATGCTATCTGCATCCAGAGAAAGAACTGATAAATGGAAGCATGTACAGAATGCCTTTATATGTGTGTGTGTGTGTGTGTGTATCTAATTGTAACTATCCCTAGGACAAAGGGGGGAGGGAAGAAAAAAAAGAAAAAACTAACTTGAATATAACTTTATTATATATTTAAAAGTAATGGCAAGTTGTTTACATAATAGATCTGCAGTTTTATGCACAATCATCTTTTCTTTATTCTATTATGTTGTGGAAATAATTGTGTTATTTCACAAATTGAAAATAAATTTTAAAGGACATTACAAATAATTAAATAAAGGGTTTTAAAAGAAAAAAACATATTAAAAAGGGATACCAAGTTTAAAATTCCTATTTTTAATAACATGATCAAATTATTAAATTAAATGATGTCACTCTTCTCTAGAGTTCTATAAGTACACCATCATATCTGTTCCACTATACTTTGTGTTGACCAAACTATATGTATAGTACTATACTCAGTTTGTGGCAGGACATTCTAAACAGGGGCACTAAGACAATGAAGCACATTGGCAGGTATGTGACCAGGAGGGTAAAATGTCTAGAACTCATGCAATATAAAGAACTATTGAACTGGAAATATTTATCCCAGAGAAGAGATTTTCTTTTTTAAAAAGAAAGAGTTCCCAATTGCTGTTCTTATTATACATTAAGTCAGCATTACCCAATCCTTTGCTGCACTTTCTACCCAAGACCTCAAACAGTCCATAGTTCAATCTAATTCTTAAAAATGTCCAAGAGACACACAAAACAGAACATAAACATGCACACACAAGGAAAACCACTCAATTACCCAGACTCCTCGGAGCTGTACTGATCTGTAACAACAAAACCTAGGTGGTGCAGTATCAATAGAGTACTGACTTGGAACCAGAAAGACTCCTCTTCCTGAGTTCTAATTAGACCTCAGACATTTACTAGCTGTGTGATTCTGGGCAAGTCACTTAACACTGCTTGCTTCAGATTCTCATGTATGAAACGAGCTGGAGAATGGAATAGCAAACCTCTCCAGTATCTGTGCCAAGAAAACCCCAAGAAAACCAACCCCCCAACCCCCAAAGACTAAAAAACAAAAAAGAGTAAGGAGAACCTGAGGCTTAGGGCAACATTACCCACAACTTGGGATTAAAATCTGACTATAATAAGAAGCTGCTAAAATAAAAATAAAAATAAAAATAAGTAAGCAAAGGGAAAAGAATCTGACAATAGAGAGCTACTATTGTGTAAAAGAAGATCTGGGTTCATATTCAGAGGAAGATAGTGAGGTTAAAAAGGCCACTTCTACCCCAAAGAGTAATGTCGAATTTTATACTTCTTCCTCCTTTCAAAATAACCAGTTTATGAGCTGATATGAGCCAACAAGCGACTTCGCTTAAAATTAGTTCGAAAGTTTAAGCTTTCTCTGACTTTATATGCTACTAGAGGGAGCAGCAAATTTGAGTAGAGGCTGGTGGCCCTATAAGGATTATTGACATCTGATGTCTTCCTCCCACCCTGTCTCCTCTCTCTCCTTGACTGTAGTAACACAGTCACTGACCCACCACTGTATCATCAACATGATCAGTGATTCCTTAAGTGCATTTAAGAGGAAAAAGGTATGAGGACACCCTGTACCTAAAACAGTCAAGAAAACAGGCAGGTGCATGCTGTACCTAACCTATTCATATGGTTGACAGCATTTGAACTCCTCCAGTGACTGTGCAGTAGGTATCAGCAGCCACATGCTTTTCAATTTTCCTTTTCCAAAGCAAAACTGTTTTTCTCTCCCTTTCCCCATGCTCACCCTCCCTCCTCACAAGTCATTGGTGTGCCTTATGGTTGGTCTTCCCTTGGATGCAACCACCACCAAAAATTTAAATGGAAAAAGCTGACTAAGAAGCAGGCTACTCTATGTTTCCCAGGTGTCTCCAGGGCAGCACAGATAAAAACTGGTAACTGGGTAAACTGTGTCAATGAGGAAATGTAATGAAATGAGCACTCTGTGTACATTTCCTCTATTACACTGGGAGACTTTTGAGGCACCAGGTTCAGGAAATGTGTTGGAAGGCACTGAACTTGCCCTTCATCTGTCAGCAAGAACATGTATGCCTGTTTCCTGAGAGTAAAATGAAAGATGGTTGGGGAAAATGTCTAGTAAGGAAAACACCCTAGAACTATGGGGTCATACTGTTCTAAAAAGAAGGGAAGAAAAAAAAAGCATCTCTTTCTCTCTCTCCCTCTTTCTCTTCCTCTCTCTCTCTCTCTCTCTCTCTCTCTCTCTCTCTCTCTCTCTCTCTCTCTTTCTTTCTCTTCCTTTCCCTCTCTGTCCCTCATTTTTTTTTAAACTCTAACCCTCCCCTTCTCACCAAGCATAAGGATAAGTTAATTCAAGTGTTAAGACTACATGGACAGATAAACTGCAGTATCTTGCATAGAAAGGTTGACACCCCATTGAGCGAATCTTATTGCCAAACACATCAGATTTTGCTGAGCTTTATGGCTTTCAGGCCGGCAAAGTCAGTCCTAGCCACCTTTAAAAAAAAAGGAAAAAAAAACTTGATTTCTGTCCAACAAGTCCAGGAAGAGTGATATTTGTTCATGCTTATAGGTTATAAGCTCAATCATTTTTCCAGTTGGTTATACTGTATGGAAATCATTTTTCTCAGGCTAAGATTGTGATTGGTATTAAAAAAAAACATCACCTAGAAAAATGGTTCAAATTGAGAAAACTTCTCTATTTTGTAGATACTGGCTCAGTCTGAGCACCGTCTGAGCAGCTAAAAGAGTACGTTTTTAAAATTTTTTATCATAAACTATAACTCATCTGAGATTTCCCAGGATCCTCTATTATTACATACTTATTTATCAAAAGGTTATTCTTATTTCTATTCAATTTCAGAAGACCAGAAGCCTTCTGTCCTTCTATTATTCTGCAGGGAACTTTGTATAACAGTAGAAAGGGCACTCAACTTGGAGACCCCTTGCATGGATCTAAGTTCTGGTTCTGACACTCCCTAGCTATAGCATTTGTATAAATCACATGACTTCTCTAAACCTCATTTTCCTCATCTGTAAAATGGATATGAGGATTGTCACATTGTCCGATTCCAAGGCTTATTCCAAAGGAAGCTCTTTGTAAGGCTCAAAGCTCCATCTAAATGTGGGCAATTATTACCAAATTCTGCGTTCATTGGTGGTTCAACACAAAAGCCTCTCCCTCTCTAGAAACTAAGAAAAAGAGAGGATACTTAGGCTCAAGAGTCCCTTGGTACCCATAGCTCTTAACATCTGTGTGTAATCCCCTCCCACTTGTATTCCTCCTCCCCATTGCCCAGAAACAGTGACAAGCCCAATAAGAAACAGTTGCTGCAGTTCTCATATTGATATTACCTTATGTTGCCATTACTGAACAGTTTAGGGCTTTGTGGCTAGCTACCATGACAATAGAGGCACAGCCTGGAACCAGTTTTAGTTAATTAGAGTCAATCAATCCAAACTTTGCTAACTTACTCATGTGAAACAATAGTATAATGAACCAAAGTCTGCGAGATGATGGGAAAACACAAATTATTGCACCCTGATAAATTAAATGTGACTATTACAAAGCCTGCCTTCTAAATGAATACTCAGAGATGGGAGGTATTGGTGAATAAGTGTAATTTAAAGAAGAAGGGGGAACTAAAAGAACTTATGAGGAACCCTATCATATTCTCATTGTTTCTTAAAGTGGAGAAAGAATCAGAGGGTGTATAATGTGCAATACATTGTGGGGTGGGGGGGTGGAGGCAATTTCAGTAACATCTTTTTAATTGTTGATTTTATGGGGGAAATGTTGAGTTCTCATTTCTTTTTGGTTGTCTTACTTGAGAGTGTAGGCTATAAAGAGTAACTTTTGGAGTCAGAAGAGTGGAGAGGTAGAAACTTAGGAGCAAAAATCATATAGCACTTAACAGTGCCTGGTATATAGTAGGAGCTTAATAAATGTTTGTTATTGATTGATTCATTTCTATAGCACTTTCTTCACAATAGTTCCATGAGTTGAAAGTGTAAATTTAGGTTGGTCAATATGAGTGTGAGTTGATCTCTGACCAATTGATTTATCATTCCCTTCTCCCCCACCCCCCGCCCCACAAATTATTTAATCATAGAAAATTGTGCTGAACTAAGTGTGGAAATGTTCCTATATTCAGTTAGTCTATTTCAAAAGGTCTATAAGGTTCTTCTCGCTTATATTGGAAGAGGCAACACCATTGGACAAAAAACAATTTGGTGTGTCCCTGACGAAACCTGGGGAATACAGGATAGGTGTAACTTTATGGACCGTGTATTCCTATGTCCATATCATTTGGCAGCTGTGTTGGGGCAAGGTGATATGGTAGGAAGGAGAGTGAGGGAAGTTTCTCTCTCCTATATACATACAGAGTGACAATAGCCATACTGCCTAACTGAAAAGCTACTTAGCCAGGAGGAGATACTCTATGCAGCAGTTCAAGAGAGTTTGAGGCATAATTGTGAAAGTGAAAACATATAATTTCTCTTCAGACACAGACAGAGAGGGGCAGTGGCTCAAGGGAGGAACCAGTTTCAAAGCTCATGACCTCTGGCAACAGACAAAAAAAAGGTGACTTTAGATTCAAGAAAAAATAAACCTGGGCAACAAAGAGTTGAACTAAGGAGAGGGCTCCCTAAGGTTAGAAAGGACATCAGAGGCATTAGTTGCCTCCTTACACGTGTGCCTCATGACCATGTAACTCAGTTTATGATCATCTGGTATATTTTAGGCAGATTGTACCAGAAGGTTATGGGAGAGGGTACTTTGTACCCACTGTTTTTTACTGCTTAATCTTAGTAAATGCCTTTTCTTTGAGCTAGTTGCACCTACTGGCTGACTGTTAAAGAGAGGGATACTGATTGGGGTATGTAAGCTGTCATTTTAGAAGCACAGACTCAATACAATCTTAGAAACTGGGCAGAATATGATCGGTTGGTGGCGCTGTTGTCATTGTGGCTGTTTTTTACAAACCCTTCCCTCAAAATTAGCCCTGTTTCAAAACAATAATAAATGGCACACTTGAGTTTGTATAACAATTGTTCACATTTTTACAGTGCTTGAGGGTTTACAAAGTACTTTTCTTGCAACAACTCTGAAGTGTCTGGTGAAGAAATTGGCTCCATTTTTACAAATAAGATAAACTGAGGCATAGGGAGAATAAGTAACTTACTACACTAGCTATTATTCAAATCCCTGGAGACTCAATCTGAAAACCTAGGAGTGCAAACTCAGGAAGACATGAAGGGAGTTCTATAGAAGTATTATATTATCCTCATTTTATGGATAGGAAGACTGAAGTTCACAGAGATTGTGTTCATGGTTATTTAGCTAGTAAAGGGACAAGGAGCAGGGAAACAAGGTATGCGCACAATGCATCCAGATCTGTTGTGTGTGACTGAACAGGCCAAGTTTATGAAAAATTTACAGGCTTAACAAAAGGTTTTCAACAAATTTGTGGCAATGCTACATTATATACAATGCTTAGAGTTTGTGGATTTTATATTGAGGAACATAAACGGGTCATTCAGCAGGTCTATCCCTATGCCTAGATGTACCTACACAGATTTCTAACAGTGATTCAAAAAGAGATTTTTTAAATTTGAGATGAGGGAAAACTTCCTGATTACTAGAGCTATCTTCTCCCACCCACCCCCCATGGGCTCTCTCAGGGGATAGTGGTTTTCTCTTCCATTGAAGTCTTCAAGAAAAGATTGGATGACCACCTGTTAAGAATGCCATAAGGGGAAGTACATTTTCAGGTACTGGTTGTACTAGAAGAAAAAAGGAAGGAAAGAAGGAATGAAGGAAGGAAAGAAGGAAGGAAGGAAGGAAA
>JAQQSW010022194.1:0-10506 GCA_028646575.1 Pseudocheirus occidentalis
ATATGGGGCGGCTAGGTGGCTCAGTGAATAGAGAACCGGCTCTGGAGTCAGGAGGACTCCGAGTTCAAATCTGGCCTCAGGCACTTAACACTTACCAGCTGTGTGACCTCTGACAAGTCACTTACCCCCAACTGCCCTCCAAAAAGCAAAAAATTAAAAAAAAATATTTTGTAGATGATATGATGATATTTTTGGAAAATCCTTAAGATTCAACTAAAAAGTTAGTGCAAATAATAATTTTATCAAAGGTGCAGGATATAAAATAAACTGACATAAATCATTAGCATTTCTATATATCAACAACAAGATCCTGTAAGAAGAAATAGTAAGAGGTCACCCATTTAAAATAACTGTAGACAGTATAAAATAGCTGGGAGTATACCTTACAAAGCAAGCCCAGGAACTACATGAACATAATGATGAAATATTTTTTATACAAATAAAGTCAGCTTTAAATAATTGGAGAATGGGTAGGCAGAGCAAACGTAACAAAAAAGACAATTTTACCTAATCTATTTAGGTAAATATTCAGTACTATTCCAATTAAATTACCACCCCCTCAAAAAAAAAATTACTGAGCTAGAAAAAAGAATAACAAAATTCACTGGGGAAAAAAGGCAAAAATACAAAAGAAATGAATGGAAAATAATGTAAAGGAAATAGTAGCACCAGATGTTAAACCAGTGGTTCTCAACCTGTGGGACGTATTTCCAATGGTCTTAGAACAGAGACACTGAGACACCGCTCCTCTCCAGATGGGTCCGCCCACCTGCAGACACTCCCACATACAAGTATTAAAGGGTCCTGGCATTAGGAAGGTTGAGAACCACCGTCTTAAACTATTCTATAAGACAGTAACTATCAAAACTATTTGATACTGGCTAAGGAATAGAAAAGTAGATCAGTTGAAGAGTAGACATGTAATACACAGTAGCAAATTATTATAGCAATGCTGTTTTTGACAAAAGATTTAAGCTTTAGGGATAAGGATTCATTATTTGGTAAAAAAAATTATTGGGAAAGATGGAAAACAATCTGGCAGAAATTGGGCATAGACTAGTATCTTACACCATTTACCAAGATAAAGTCAAAATGGATACATGACCTAGATATAAAGGGAGATATCATTAGAAAATTGGAAGAACATGACATAAATTACCTATCAGATGTATGTATAGGAGAATAATTTATTATTAAACATGAAATAGAGAGCATTGTAGGATGTAAAATGAATAATTTCTATTACTTTAAATTAAAAATCATTTATACAAATAAAACCAATGTAGCCAAGATTAGAAAGAAGACAGACAATTGGGAGGAAAATTTTAGACAGTTTCTCAAAGATATTGTATCTCAAATATATAAAGAATTTTGTCAGATTTATAAGAATATGAGTCATTCCCCGATTGATAAATGGTCAAGGGATATGAGTTTTTCATGAGGGACTCAAAACTATATACAATCATGAAAAAATGCCCTAAATCATTATTACTTAGAGAAAAGCAAGCTAAAACAACTTTGAGATATCATCTCACACCTATCAGACTAACCAAAATTACAGAAGAGAAAAGTGACAAATGTTGGAGGGGATGTGGAACAATTGGGACACTAATTGGTGTTGTTGGAACTGTGGAGTGACCCAGCCATTTGGAGGCAATCTGGAATTACGCCCAAAGAGTTCTAAAACTGTGTATACCCTTTTGATCCAGCTATACCACTATTAGGTCTGTTTTCCAAGGTGATTAGAAAAAAGGGAAAAAAAACCCTATATATTCTTTTTAAAAATTTAATTTAATTTAATTAACTAATTAAATTTTTTTTTTTTGCTTTTTTTTTGGAGGGCAGTTGGGGTTAAGTGACTTGCCCAAGGTCACACGGCTAGTTTTTTTTTTTTTGTGTTAAGTGTCTGAGGCTGGATTTGAACTCAGGTATTCCTGACTCCAGGGCTGGTGCTCTATTCACTGCGCCACCTAGCCGCCCTAATTAAATTTAAATTAAATTAATTAAAATTAAATGAAAAAAAATTTTTAGTTTTTTTTGGGGGAGGGCAATTGGGGTTAAGTGACTTGTCCAAGGTCACACGGCTAGTAAGTGTGTCAAGTATCTGAGGCCAGATTTGAACTCATGTCCTTCTGACTCCAGGGCTGGTGCTCTATTCACTGTGCCACCTAACTGCCCCCCCTTTTTTTTTTTAGTTTTCAACATTCACTTTTATAAAATTTTGAGTACTAAATTTTCTCCCCCTTCTTCTGCCCCCCTTCCCAAAGACAGTGTGCAATCTGATAGAAACTATACATGTACAATCATATCAAACATATTTCCACATTAGTCATAGAACCTATATATTCTAGACTTTTTATAACAGCTCTCTTTGTGGTGGCAAAGAAAGGGAAATTGAGGGGATGCCCATCAAGTGGGTAATGGCCAAGTTGTGTTATATATTGTGATGGAACACTACTGTGCTCTAAGAAATGATGAATTGGGGCAGCCCTGGAGTCAGGAGGACCTGAGTTCAAATTCAACACATAACACTTACTAGTCGTATGAGCTTGGGCAAGTCACTTAAGCCCAACTGCCCTTCCCTTCCCCTTCCCCCCAAAAAAGCAAAAAAAAAGAAATGATGACTGAATTGATTTTAGAAAAACTTGTAGGAAATAATGGAAAGTAAAATAAGTGGAAGGAAGGGAATGTGATAACAGCAAGTATTGTTCTCAGAACACTTTTGATTGACTATCGTTTGGAGTGTTATAAACACTCAGATCAGCTAGAGGACCTATGAAGAGAGACGCCCTTGTTAAGGAGTGTCAAGGAGGCCCCTGAACCTGTCTTTCTGAGTTGCTGTGTTTTCCAGAAACATGGGACCCAGGAGGCCCTGAATGTGTCAAGGACAAAGCCCCCCACCCAAGCTGACATAATGTGCTGTTTGCATTCCAAGTGGCCCCTGTATGTCCTTGGGGGGTCAGGACAGGCTCCGGGGAGCTCCAGGCTGAGAAACTGAAACCAAGCAGAGGAGCAAAGCATCCTGTCTTCAGGGTCCAACAGTCCTCAGGGGAAAAGAATGTGGCTTTGGCCTTCACCCCCCCCCCTTAGGCTACTTAAGGCTGACTTTACCTGAGCTGGGCCTTTGTCCATGCCCTTTCAGGTGGCGGCTTTTGTGACCTCCTCTCTTTGTCTTGCTTGAATTAATATGCAAACTTCTATGCGGATCCTGAACTCTTGGGGTTCCACAGGCACAAGTTTTCTGGTAAGTGTTGTGAAGTTATGATTTCCTGTTGACAGTATCTACATCCAGAGAAAGGACTTATGAATAGAAGTGTGTATGTATATGTACACATATATACACACATACACACATATATAGTATGATTTCACATATACATGCATGTATCATGTGCACACATATAGAACATGGTTTACACACATATGTATCACACACGTGTATATACACATGCATGTATATGGCTACAAAAATTATATACTTACACACATGTATACACATGTACATATATAGTATGATTTCACATATACACATATATCACACACATATATGTATACACAGACACATATAGTATGATTTTTTACATATATCATATATACACACATACACATATAGTATGATTTTACATATACACATATATCTTATACACACATATATGTATACACACATATAGTATGCTTCTACATATACACATATATCTTATACACACATACACATATATGTATACACACATATAGTATGATTCTACATATACACATATCTTATACACACATACATATATGTGTACACGCATATAGTATGATTCTACATATACACATATATGCACATACATATATGTGTATGTGCATACACATGTACATATAGAGCATGATTTTACATGTACAATATGCTACATGCACATACACATGTATATAATATGATTTTTACACACATCATATATACACACACATATAGTGTGATTTTACACACACATATATCATATATACACATACACACATATTGGTGTCCAATGGTAGTATCCTCTAGGGTGAATGTGGAGGGAGGAAGAAAAAACCAAAAAGTGCTCAGCAGAGAACAAAAGAAACCTTAGAGTGAAGAACAGAAAAGCAGAGCAGCTTTGAAAACACTGCACAGCATCTAATACATACTTGTGCTTTTTTCTATAAATTAAACCATGTGAAATGGAATTTCATAGTTTTATTTTTTTTCATTGACTTGTTTATTTACTTTAATTTACAAGATTCAGTTTCAGAGTCCCTTGAATTTCACATTTTCTCCCCTCCCTTACTCCGTCACCTCCCCCCACCCCATGGCGATTTTCACACAATGGGGAAAAAGAAAGAAAACCAAACATGGAAGAGAACAAGAGCATGCGTTGCTTCAGTCTCCATTTAAACTCTGGTTTTTCTAGATCTTCCTCTGAGTGTAGACATCTCCTTCCATCCTGAGACTTGTAGAGCTGTCTTATACCTGTGCGCTGCTGAGAAGAGTCCAGTTTGTCAAAGTTGGTTGTCACACATATGATGTGTGTGATTGTTTACAATGTTCTCCTGGTTCTGCTCCCCTCGCTCAGCATCAGTTTGTAGAAGCCTCTCCAGGTAAATATGAAGACCGTCTCCTCCCTATTTCTTATAGCACAATAGTATTCCATTACATTCACATGCCACAAGTTGTTTAGCCATTCCCCAATGGATGGGCATCCCCTTAATTTCCAGTTTTTTGCCATCGTGGTTTTATTATTGAATCTCCTTTTTTGTGTTGTGCTTTGTACATGAAAATGCTTTTTGGGGGGGTCTTTTTGTATTTGATTTCAAAATGAAAAAAGGCAAAATTCTCGGCTAAAAGGTTGGTGGGAAGGGGAGGAATGGGGGTCCCTGAAGAAGAATGAAAGGATTTGGAAGAGTCACTGTGGCAAGTGGGATAGCCAGATAACTAGGGAGTTGTTGAAGCATTGCCTTGCAGCAGTGAGGGCTCAGTTGAGGTTATGTAACAAATTTGTGCTGGACACAATCAGCAAGGTTTCCTCATTTTCTCCACCTTTGTTCGGCAGTGCATGTGTAAGAGCAAAGGTGGCAGGTACGGGGGTGATCTGAGACTGAGGCAAAGAAGGATCTGAAGGACAAAGGAACCAAAGACAAAGTATAGACTAACAGCCTTCCCAAGTGCAGCCAAACCAGATTAAAATGTAATTGGAAAATATTTAACATAATAAAAATACAGTAGAACATAGATAATATTAATATGTGGTTTTTTTGAGGTGCTTGTATTCTTTTTTTAAAAAATTTTGTTCCCGTGTAATAGTATTTTATTTTTTCCAGTTGCATGAGAAGATAGTTTTCAACAAATATGTGGTTTTCTAAGTCACTGAGGTAATCTTCTTGTACCTCTGATTTATTTGCCTAGCACTAGGTGGTGCCATAGTACACAGAGTGTTTGGCCTGGAGTCAGGGAGACTCATCTTCCTGAGGTCAAATCCAGCCTCAGACACTAGCTGGGTGAACCTGGGCAAATCCCCCTCTCTATGTGTGGCTGTGGAGGGATGGAGGATGTCACAGCAAATGCTCAAGGAGAGAAGTTTGGGAGGGTAGGATGTCTGAGGGAGTATCAATTATGTAGGCTGAAGTTCCCTATTATGGCAGCAGGACTTTGTAAAGTCAAGCACGAGCAGCTTTCCGGAGCACTGCCCACTGCTGTGAAAAGCTTCAAGGTTCTGATTACATAGTATAGTGAACTCTCTATTTAGTAACACATCAGAGCAAAACATTCACAGAAAATCAAGGTACAGCATTCACCATGTCACAGCTCAACAACTTAACACTAAAGTGGCCACATAGTTTTCACCAGAGTGATCATATAGTTTTAGGTAAAATAAATTTATTTAGTCAATCACCAAGTCCTTAATTCAGTCACAAAGTACAAAAATCAAAGTCCTCCACCCATGAGATGCAATTAAATTACAATTTCATCAGTCACTACTCAGTACCCTCTTAAGGGGTAGTGGAAAGTACAAAAGCCATCTCCCCTTAGGTCACAAGTAAATTACAATTTCATCAGTCAGCATTAAATACCCAAGGAGAGGTCTTTTCATATTGACTTGAGGAAGGCTCTCAGCTTCCATGGTTCCTCTTCCAGGGTCCCAGCTTCTACCTGAATCCACCAAACTGTCACCCGGGTTCCAAGGCAGACAGTTCCCAGTTCCTTGTCCAGTTCTCTGTACAGTTCCTGTTCCATATTGAAGCTCACAGTATCCAGTCCACTTCAAGTCCTTCACAGTTTCTGTTCCTGGGAATCCAAAGCTTAACAAAGCCACAGACAGAAAAATTACAACACCACAGTCATGCTTCCTCTGGCAGCTCCAGCTGGCCCTTGGAAGTCCTCATCAGCTCCACCTTGCCCTCAGAAGCTCTCCAGAGAAGTTCCCAGAAGAAAAGTCTCAACAGAAGCTCTGTTCTCAAAATCAAAATCACTTTTTCTAGCCTCCATGTGACTTGCTCCAAGAAATTCTGTCTCAGTTCTCAATTCTCATTTCTCTTCTCAGTTCTTCTCAATTCTCAGTTCAGTCTTCAGTCCAGCAGTAGCAGCCCAGCCGCCAGGTGCTTGCTGAGAGAAATTCTCTCTCTCTGGCAGTAGCTGCTCTGCCTCCACAATGCTCACCCCAAAAAGTTCTGACTCTCCTGGCTTTTCCATATATATGGTATTAGCTCTTCCTTGTTCAGCCCCTTCCTGTTACGTCAACAACAGGGGTTCATACTTTCTGTTTCTTAACAGAGGCTTGATAGAATTAATTTGAAACCAAATGCTAAGTACCTGTTAACTTGCCAATACAAAGGGATCTTCAAATTTCATTACTATTACACAGTTGTGAAGGAGAGAAAAACAGGGAGCCAGCCTCTAGACTCATTGAGGAAAGATGGGAAGGATCCTAGAGGTTGGTAAGCAACAACTGGAATTGTTGTTAAATTGCTAGAATTTTGATTGGGTGGTAGATAGGGGTTGATTGAGCCTCAAAGGAAAGTAATGGAAGTAGAGAGACTGGGCATGGGCATGGGTGTGGGAAGCAAAGAGTTTGTCAACTCTACCACCTTGGTCAGTTGTGAAGGGTCCTGGAGGGGATGAGTGAAAATGTAGCCAATGCTGGAAAGGGCAGCCAAGTAGGTTGTGTCATCAAGAGGGAGCCAGAAAATGGAAGCAATCAGGGAAAGAAAAGATGGAAGGTGAATGTTTGTTCCCTATGGAACAGGCATTTCAGAGAGCACAGTGGAAGTGATAGGGAACTTTAGAGTGGGACATTTGGAAGGAGTGGCATGGAGGTGAATGTGAATGGATAGAGAACCAGATCTGAAGGACAGCCAGGGTTTCAGAAGCATCAAAATGGGGACAGCTCGACTGGGCGTGTTTGTTGATATTTCATTGAGGAATCACTATAGGGAGGTAGGTTATCAATATTTCTGGGGGTTTGGCCTCAGAGTAGAATCTTCTCTGGACATCAGGAAGCCCAGTCAAGGGGATCTTTGGGAGGATGATGCAATGGCATTTCTCTCCTCTCCCTGCTGGCAGTCTAGGCCAGAAAACCAGCAGAGGAGACAGGATAAAATGGTATCTTTCAACCAATTCCCGTAAGGTATGAAGGAATGCATCCATCAATCAGTTTTCATATGGCATGTACTCAAGACCCTTCACTACAGTGGACACTCTCTAGACTTCTTGTTCAGCCATGCCCGACTCCATGACCCCATTTGAGGTTTTCTTGGCAAAGACACCAGGGTGGTTGGCCATGTCCTTCTCCAGCTCATTTTACAGATGAGGAAACTGAGGCAAACAGGGTAAAGTGACTTGACCAGGGTCACCCAGCTAGGAAGTATCTGAGGTCAGATTTGAACTCAGGTACTTCTGACTCCAGTCTCAGAGCACTAGCCACTATGACACCACTCAACTCCCCTTGATATGGTCTTCCTGAAATGTTCTGTCTCCCAGTTCTGAGCATCTTCATATGTGTATCCTGGCTTCCTTCATGTTCTAGCTAAAATCCTACCTTGCCCAGGAAGCCTTCTCCACCCACACTTAATTCTGGTGCCTTCCCCCTCTTGTCCTTTCCCTTTCTTCTGTTACAGCTTGTTTGTCCACAGATGTTTACGTGTCTCCCTCATTAGACTGTAACCTTGAGGGCAGGGGCTGTCTTTGTCCTTGTCTCCCCATCACCTTCCCCGATGAAGGCAGCATTAGGCATCAGTCACCCTGCTGCTCTGACAATCAGAAGTCTGGGTTCAAATCCTCTCTCTTGCAGTGTGACTGTGGGTACATCGTTTAGTTTCTCTGGGGCTTTCTCCTCATCTGTTAAATGGGGATTATCTAGTCTTTTCCTCACGAGACTGTGAGTCACAAGTGAAATATTTATATTTTGTAGATTCAACCAGTCCTGGGCATCAATATTCATTCAACTAGCTTCCTTTCAGACATTTCACATTGGACACCCAGTAGACATCTTAAGTTCAGTGTGCCCAAAACAGAACTCATTTTCTTCCCTGCTACGTTCCCTCATACTGTGGAGAGCACCATCCTCCTCCCAATCCCCCAGGCTCCCAACTATGGGTCATCTGGGACTACTCACCATCTCTCACTCTGCCCTTACCCAAGCTGATGCCAAGGCCTGTCGTGGTCACCTCTGCCCCATCTCTCCAATCTGCCCCATGCTCTCGTCTCTCCAGGCTGATACAGACCCTCTCACCTCACACCCAGACCATCATTGTAGCGGGCAGCTTTGTCTGCTCCCTCCGGTCTCTGCCCCCTCCAGTCCATCTTCCATTCAGCCACCAGAGGGATTTTCCTAAAGTGCAGGTCTGACCATGTCACCCCCTCCTCAACAAACTCCCTATGGCCTCCAGGATCAGATAGGCTTCCTAGCCCTTCCTAACCTGGGGCCTCCTCCCTTCCCAGCCTTCTCACACCCAGCTCCCCACTGCATCTTCTCTGAGCCAGTGGCCACTCCTCCTCTACTGACCACCGACCTCCCTGGCGCCCTAAAGTCCCAGTTTAAGTCCTTCCTTCTGTGGGAAGCCTGTGGGACATCAGTACCTGCCATTCATTGTCTCTGTCCTATAAAGTCTGTAAATAATGTGTCTCCACCCATTGAGGGCAGGGGCTGTTTGGCTCCATTTTGTACCTGCAGCTCTCAGCACAGTCTGGCACATAGCAGCGCTTAATGAAAATGCTTGTTGGCCAGCTGAGCAGAATATACCAAATGTGGTCTAAGCAGGGCAGAGCCAGCCCCCAGCAAGGTGAGCAAGGCCCCTCACAAGTGTTTGAGCTTGCTTTCCCTTAAAAACCAGACCCCTCTGCCCACTCCCACTTTCCTGTACCTGGCAAGCTCTCTAGAACTCTGACTTGTATTTGGCCCAAGCTTCTAGATGTGCCATCATCTGACACCCTTGTCATCTGGGTTAGCCATTCCTCCCATCTTTGCTCCCTTCAGTGGATTCTTTGTCATTGTTGACATATTACATAGCTCAGGACCAAACTGTAGAGACCTGGGGCCTTCCACTAGAGTCCTTGGAGAGGCGCATGTGTCCCGCTGGACGCCTTCTGCTGCCGTCCCGGCTCGGGGGCTGCCCTTTCTTTTGTCATGCCCAGAACTCTCACTTCACCCACGTAGTAGCCTCCCAGTGAGGTCACTCCTGCCAACACAGATGGGCCTTAAGGACGTCGGATGACCCAGGACTCCTCCATTCAGGCTGCTGCTTGTCATGAAATACTCAGGCCTTGGGATTCAAAACTAGCTGGAACAATTCACTTCACTTTCCCCACTCAGGCTCTCCTAAGGCTTGATCCCCCCATGGCTTCTTCAGCCCCTTCCCCTCAGTCCCCATCCCTTGCCTTGCCTATCCCCACTTCTACACCCTGGAACTCTAACCCAACACTACCATATACCATGGACAGTCTACCTTTGAACACAATCCTTGGAACACGGGGGCCATCAATATTCTCCCTCCACTCCTGCTTCCCCCAAAAGAACCTCTGCACCCCACCTCAGTCACCTTCTACACTTGCCTTTGGCACCTGGACGTTTCCCACCCGCCTCCAAAAATGTTTTTTACAAAGCTCAGGCATTCCTCAGAGATGAGGCCTTCAGGATCTTGGTACCAAGGGCTCCCATGTGCCCTTTGGCCCTTCTGGTTTGGAGTGGACAATTGGGAAACCTTGTCCCGGAACTCACAACCACCAACATACAGACAACGTGCTCTCCACATTCTGGGGACAGAAGGGCTCCACTGTCTGCAGAAGAGGGAAGCAAAGAGGGAGGGAGGGGTCAGGCCACCCAGAAACAGCCCCTCACCATCTATTCTGATGAGCAGCAGACATAGGAGGCTGGTATAATTGACTTTATTTACAGACAATGAGGAAAAGAGAACAGTCTTACACACACGAGCTTGGAGACTGCACAGCACACAGGGGGTCAGTGGCACATTATTCTACGGCACTAGCTTCGTTTTTAATACTAAAAAGGGGCTGGG
>JAQQSW010022195.1:5000-10506 GCA_028646575.1 Pseudocheirus occidentalis
GGAAGGGAAAGATAATTAGTTCTTCTGGGCATGTTGAATATGAGATTCCTATGGGACCCATCCAGTTTGAAATGTCTAATAGACAGTTTATGATGTGGAACTTAAGCTCAAGAAAGAGGCTAGGGATGTATGTATTAATCTAAGGATTATCTGAAAAGAAATGATGATTGAACCATGGGAGCTAATGAGATCACCAAGTGAGTAGAAAAAGAGGACCCAGAGGAGGTCGCAAAATTAATAGGTATGATGATGACCTATCAAAGAAGACTGAGAAAAAATAATCAGAGAGGCAGAAAAGAGCCAAAATGGGGCAGCAATGAATAGGCTTCAAAAGTACTGAAAGTTTTTAGTAGGTATTCAATAATATCCTCACCAACAAAAAAGTGAGTTTCTCTGTCCCCAGAAGAACTTTGCCCTGGAAGTTTGGTTTCTATGTTAAAAGTACAACTCTTTATGAAGAGTCTTGTCTGACATTCTGACTCATACTCTCCAAAATGACCTGTTTGAGGAGTAGGAGGGTGTCAATGAAGAAAGAAAGTGACAAAGTAGAAGTAAAAATATTGAACATGGAAGCATTAAAGGGAAGGAAAACTCATTCTTGTTTATTACCATATGTATAAACAGATAAATCATATAAGAAGAAATAACATCTCCTTCATAATTTCTTATGTCATTTGCAAGAAATACATGTTTCAAACAAATTAGATCCTACATTGATTTTTAAGGTCTTAACTTTCAATCAACTTGTGTTTAAATTCATATTTATTTTGTGAGTGTTTAAGATGGGGAAGCTAGGTGGCACAGTGAATGGAGCAACAGGTCTGGAATCAGCAAGACCCAAGTTCAAATCCCACCTCAGACATGAGGTGTGTGACCCTGAGCAAGTCATTTAACTCTGTTTCCCTTGGTTTTCTCATCTGTAAAATAAGTTGGAGAAGAAAACGACAAATCACTCCAGTATCTTTGCCAAGAAAACCTCAAATGGAGTTATGAAGAGTTGGGCACCACTGAGCAAAAACAACAGTATTTAAGAAGCAAAATAAATACTTTCTTAAATTCCAAAATCTGAGTTTTACAGGTATACATTCAATCAAGTCCCTACATAGCTAAGCATGCAACTAAGTGTCACTTCATGCAAATCTAAATGTTCTGTATATCCTGAAAACTTATAGAGCCAATAAGGAGACTGCTTTGAAAAGCTAGTCTGTTCCTCAGCCTACATTATCTTTATTGTGATAGCAGCAAGAGTAATGGAACAAACTATAGATTCACAATTTTACGTTAAGGAGAAGGCTGCCAACCGATTGTCTTGCTACCATTTCTATCTCAAGAGAGAAGTATCTAAGCCAGCATATATACCTGTGATGAAAAAATAGTGTTTGTAATAATTCCAGAGTCATTGGATTTGAGACTTGGAAGGGGTATCTTGTCCAAACCATAAATTAAGGGGATCCTCACTATAATGTACAGGACAAATGATCATCTTGCCTCTATGTCATTCCCCCTTCAGGAGGGGGAATGTAGCACTTCCAGAGTTAGCCCACTCCTCCAGAGATAGTCCACTGCTCCAAAGTCAGCCCACTCCTTCAGAAACAGCTTACTCTACTTTGATATGAATTTAATTGTAGGAAGCATTTCCTGACTTTAACCCTAAATTGTTTTTTGCCACTTCCACCAGTGCTGATTACACTCTCTGGGATCAAACAAAGCAAATCTAATTCTTCCTCCACAAGAGAACTCTTTAAATATTTAAGGGGGAGGAGAGGGCTCCCAGTCTTCCCTTCAGGATAAAAATCAATCAGTAATCATTTATAAAGCACCTACTATGTGCCATGCACTAAAAAGAGACAAAAGCCAGCCCATGCCTTCAAGGAACTTTACAATCTAATGTTCTTGAAGAAGACCAAAATGATATCACTATGTACAGGATGCATAGGAAATAATTTTTAAAAAGAAGGCATTCCCAGTTCCCTCAACAAATCTTTATATGGCTTTATTCAAGTCATCATCCCAGTTGCCATGTTCTGGACACTTGAGCTTACACTGAGTTTGTCAAACCTCTGGTGCCCAGGAATGAATGCAGAGTTTCAAATGAGATTGAAAGAAGGTAGAGTATGGTAGAATGTCACATCCTTCTTCCTGGAATCAATACTCCATCTTAATACTGCCTAAGGTAACTCATGTTTTTTAGCAGCCACATTGACCTAGAGCTTGTAGTTCACTAAAACCCCCAGATATTTTTTCTAAACAAATGCTAATTATGACTCCCCATTCTAGGTTTGCAAAGTTGATTTTTTTTAACCTAAGCTCAAATCTTTACATTTATCCTTATTGAATTCCATCATATTAAATTCAGTCCAATGTTCATGTATGTCAAGATCCTTTGGGATCCTTTCTGATATTAACTAGAATCATATCATCTAGATTGCACACATATCATCTGATTACCACACTAGCCATGCCTCTATCTAAATCACTGATTTTCAAAACCAGTCAGGACCAAGCATATACGGGGTCAGATACTTACTTGGAAATATCTTACTATTGGGGTGGCTAGGTGGTGCAGTGAGTAGAGCACCGGCCCTGGAGTCAGGAGTACCTGAGTTCAAATTCGGCCTCAGACACTTAACACAAAAACTAGCCATGTGACCTTGGGCAAGTCACTTAACCCCAACTGCCCTCCAAAAAGCAAAAAAAGAAAAAAAAAGAAAAAGAAATATCTTACCATGCCGACAGGAAACAATTCATAGCTACTCTTTTAATGCAGTCATCCATACAGATTTAAATCCATCTGATCACATTGTCACTTAATCCATATCTCACCAACTTCTCCATGAGAATAGCATGAGATGTTTTATCCAAACCTTTGCCAGGTAAACCATATCCTCAACATTACCCTCATCTACTAACTAGTTAAATCATCAAAAAGGAAAATGCTACTCTCCTGGCATGACTTGTTTTTGATGAAGTCATTCTGACCCTTTGTAATCATCATTTCCCTAACTAGATATTCAAAAAACATCTTTTAATGATATGTTCAAGAATTTCCCCAGGAATTGAGTGAAGCTCATTTGGCCTCTAATATGTCATCTGTTCCTTGCCTTTTCTGACAATCAGGACATTTTCCATTCTCCAGTCTTATGGTACTTTTCTTGTCTTGTTTGGCTTTGTTATTTCTTTATTATCTTTCAAATATTAAAGATCACATCTGACAGCCCTTTCAGGACCTGAGGACATGTTGTTTATTTGGGCCAGGTGATTTATATTCATCAGAGGCAGCTAGGAGTCCTTTTACTTATCACATATATCAACTTTCCATTAGTCATTTTTGGATTTGTTTTCAAAGTAAATGTTGTCCTTTTCAGAAAAAAAAATATATATATATAGAAACAAAGTCCTGCCTTCTCTCTGCTGTCAATTATTATCTTCCCATCCACTTCAAGAAAAGGTCCTATTCCTTCTTTGATGATCTTTCTATCAATCAACCCATCAATTAACCTCTATTAAGCACCTACTATGTGCCAGGCACATAAAAAAGAGGTAAAAGGCCTTGTGCTTAAGGAGTTCATAGTTTAATAGGACAAGAAATAATTCTTCCCTCATGTAACTTTTTAAAAACCTTTTTTTCTCAGTTTCCTTTCTTTTCTTCACCAGTTTCAGCTCATTCTAAACTTTCCACTTCTGATAGTTTTGTAGGACCACAACATATACCCATTCTGTATAATAACAATTTATATTTGCAAACTGGACAATATACTGCTCAAACACAACTTCTTATGATATGCATGCCATGTATGTATTTATATATCTATACGCGTACCCTCATATTCTTTAAGTTAGTTATCATTAGTCCTTCTTGTAATTAACTTGATATTATACAACCTGGTAATAAATTTCCACTTTGATTTGGGGCTATAAACTCTCACATATTTTTCCCAGGAAAAGCTCTTAAAATCCATTTAAAATATTTAGAAAGAAGAAATAGTAGTAGCTACAAAACTGTGAAGGGTACCTTCAACACGAGTTCTAGGAGTTCACATATTTTTTAAAAGAAAAAAATCCAGGAGAAGAAATTCACATGGAGTAGCAAATTTGAATAGAAACAAGGGCCACTAAAATGTATATAAAGATTTCTATGGGCCATATGTTAACCCAGAAAACTACACATTAATATGATCTATGTTCCAGTGAATTGTTATTTATTTTGTTAAATTTGTCCCCATAAGTATGTACCTTATGTTTCTCTTGGCTAGTGTATGTCAAATCTTCTCTTGAGTTCAGGGTTTGTTTGGTTTTATTTAACAAAGTCTTGAAATATTTATTTAAATATTAAATATTTAAATACTTCCCAATTACATTTTAATCTGGTTCCACACTCAGGAGTGTTGACCACTTCCACTTTCAACACTTTTAGTACAGATCATCACATCACAGGAGAGATACACAAAGAAACAAAAAGAAACATTCTGTGTAATCAAATTTTAAGAAAATATTCTGTGGATGTTACATAGGAAAAATGGAAGTCAGAACAAAGAGACATTTGGGTGGGACCTTTGAAGTCATTTGGTCCAGATACAACCCACACTAATGGTGGTGCAAACTCTCCTTCAGCCTTTTTCATGGCAGGGAATGGACTATTTTTTATAGTGACCCATTACAATTTTAAGTCCTGGATGTAGAGTAAGAAGATACCTTGCTGGTCATAGATCAGAAATTGAAGTCCACAGAGTGACTTACCCAAGGTCATACAGTGAAAAAGCACAAAGGTAAGATTTTTCCCATAGGTGTTCTCATTCCTAATCTAATATTCTTTCCCTTTCATATATTAATAGAATCATAAAATGTTTTTTACCAAATACAACATCCATGTATATTTTAAAAATTAAAATCATAAGAATAAGTCAACCTTGGTTTAATATGGTGTTTTTAGTAACTGTCTAAAACAAAGGAATAGCATAATCTTTAATGGAGAAATACTGAAGACTTTCCACTAAAACCAAGAATACAGTAGGGATGCCCATTGGCACAACTATTATTTGATATAACTCCAGAAATGACAGAAAGAGGGAAAAAAGGAATAGAAAAAAGTTGGGCAAACAAGCACCAAGAAGAAACAAGATTATCATTATTTGAAGAAAATATTACTGTTTACTTAAGGAACCCAAAACATTTAAGAAAAAAATAATTGAAACAAAAACTTCACTAAAATATAAATATTTAAAATAATTCCACATAAAGTATTAGTCTTTGTTTATATTACCCAGAAAAATCCAGCAGGAAGAGCTCAAGAAAGAAATTACACTCATAATAACTAGAAAATGCTTAAAATATCTAAGAGTCTAGTTACCAAGATATATAAGCAGGAATTACAAGAATACAGCTTCAAAAACACTTTTTCTAGAAATAAAGACAGACAAATGTTTGAGAATATTATTTACTCATGGTTGTACCATGTAGATAGATAGATAGATAGATAGATAGATAGATAGATAGATAGATAGATAGA
>JAQQSW010022196.1:0-10506 GCA_028646575.1 Pseudocheirus occidentalis
AGTTCCAGATTGACCTCCAGAATGGTTGTATCAGTTCACAGTTCCACCAACAATACATTAGAGTTCCAATTTTTCCACATCTTCTCCAGCACTTGTCATTTTCCTGTTTTGTCATCTTAGCCAATTTGACTGGTGAGATGTGGTACCTCAAAGTTGTTTTGATTTGCATTTCATGAATCAGTAGTGATTTAGAGCGTTTTTCCATATGCTTAAAGATATCTTTAATTTCTACCTCTGTAAATTGCCTGTTCATATCTTTTGACCACTTATCAATTGGGGGGGGGGGCCTTAGAGATTTAATGATTATTCTGAACTTTTATAACTAAATTCCAATAGGGCCTGAAAGGCAGACAGGTACCATACTTTCTAACTTCTCATGACTTAGTTTGCTGATTTTGAAGTCAGGCTAAAAATGTCCCAGCACCATCTTCCAACTTTCTAAGGCTGGTGGTGGGGGTTAACACAATCAGGCCCTTTTGCTTCTCCTCCTCCACCTCTGCTTTCAGACAAACGGTGGGGGGGGGGGGGGAGAGGGGGAAGCTTCACTTACCTATTATCTTGCTAAAGATCTGAACTCTTTCTCTCCATTCTAAGTTTAGTTAGGCAGAGAAGGAAGTTTAAAAATACTTCTGTCTGAATGGAAAAATCATTTTTGTCTTTTCATGAATAGACAAACCACACAGATTCATGCAAACAAACAGGAGAAATATAGAACAAACACAGTCTCAACTAACTTTGCCAAATTTATCTCCCAAGGGATTGTCAAAGGGAGTTTAAAGAAACATTTCTTTCTAATTTACTTAGCAGCTTTGTGGGTAAAAGTTGAAAATTTCTGTTGCCAGAGGCAGGTGGCATGGCCTGTCAATCAGCCCCCTCCTTCCAGATCCAGGGTCAGCCAGACATGGTCAACCTCTTGGTCCAGAACTTGGGGTACCAAGGCATGAATTCTGAGGGACCCTTGTCAGGGACCGTTCATTAGAGTTCCTCCTGAAAACTGTCTCCCAGTTGCCCCAACTCCTGGCCATACTCAGTTGACCAGGTTGACCTCTTGGTCCAGGACTTTCCTAACTCCTGGCCAGACTCAGTCAACCTCCACCCACCAAATCACCCAGGCCTCTCCTTACCTGGGTCTGTGCACAGACTTATGTCTGTGCCTCCCCCCCTTTTGGTGTTTTCTGCTCCCAGACTCAGACCCCCTCAGGTCTTGTTCTCCAAAGAGAGGAGTCGCTCCCCCCCTTACCAAAAGGTAATCACTGAATAAAGAATCAGTGGGACGTCTTTTACCTGTTGGTCAAGGCTGAGGAGCTCTCACCCTCCCCAGAGAGGGGTCCGAAATATCTCAGTGGAACCTCCAAGCTGTGTGAGATGAAAGGAGTTCAGAGTCTGAATCTAAGGTCAGAAAAGGTTTATTTTTTCTCATGAGAAAGGGCCTTGTCCCTGCTGCCCACATGGCAGCAGGGAGAGAGCCACAGGCAGGAGCCAGTCCATGATTTTTATAGTAAACCCAACCGCCCAACTGACCTTCACTCTCATTGGCCAGGAGGGCCGACCCATGACCCAAGTGCAAGAATCTTTCTGAGACAAAGGACCCAGAAACACATGGGTGTCCAATGAAAGCAGTCTTTTTTTTTTTTAGGGCAGTTGGGGTTAAGTGACTTGCCCAAGGTCACACAGTTAGTTTTTTTGTGTTAAGTGTCTGAGGCCGGATTTGAACTCAGGTACTCCTGACTCCAGGGCCGGTGCTCTATTCACTGTGCCACCTAGCCACCCCCAATGAAAGCAGTCTTAATCTTATTTGGCACATCATCTGCTGAGCTGGCTCTGGGGGAGAGTCTCCATTGTTCTAAACCCCAGGTTACTTGAAGGTCAGGTGACCTAAACCTAGGCCTAGTGAATACTGAAGCCATTCTAGATTTGATTTTTCAGAATGGGGAAACTTCACTACAAATTATCCCTCACAGTAGGGAGCTTGTGCCTACAAGGAGCCAAAATATAAGTTTTGAATGTCTGATACAAGAATGATCAGGCTTAAATATATTTTAGAACAATCCCAACTCAGCATGTCTGTGTCACTCAAATTTGTGATCTCCATATATATTTAGCCATTTTATGAGAAAGGAATATTCTTTTTCATTTTTTAATGTTTTTACTTATTTTTAGTTTTCAATATTTATTTCCACAAGATTTTGAGTTAACAATTTTTTCTGTCTCTATCTTTTGCCTAGTCCTCACCCCAAAATAGCAAGCCTACTGAATACCCCTTCCCCCAGTCTGTTCTCTTTTATGTCCTTCCTCCTCCCTTTCTAGTAGGGCAAGATGGTTTTCTATACTCCAGTACCTGTATATCTTATTTCCCAGTTTCATGTAAAAAACCAATTTTTAAACATTTGGTTTTTAAACTTTGAGTTCCAGATTTTTTCCCTTCTTCCCTCCTCACCCACCCTCAATGGGAAAATAAGCAATTCAATATAGATTATACATGTATAGCTACCCAAATCATAGTTATATTGTGGAAGACTATATAGTAGTTATATTGTGGAATGACCATATTTTTCCCTGAAGCATTTTACTCAGTTTTGCTGGGTAGATGATTCTTGGTTTTAGTCCTAGCTCCTTTGACCTCTGGAATATTATATTCCAAGTCCTTCGATCCCTTAACATAGAAGCTGCTAGGTCTTGTGTTATCCTGACTGCATTTTCACAATACTCAAATTGTTTCTTCCTGACTGCTTGCAGTATTTTCTCCTTGAACTGAGAACTCTGAAATTTGGTTATAATATTCCTAGGAGTTTTCTCTTTGGGATCTTTTTCAAGAGGTGACTGATACATTTTTTAAATTTCTATTTTGCCCTTTGATTCTAGAATATCAGGGCAATTTTGCTTGATAATTTCTTGAAAGATGGTTTCTAGACTCCTTTTTTGATCATGACTTTCATGTAGACCAATGATTTTTAAATTATCTCTCCTGGATCTATTTTCCAGGTCAGTGATTTTTCCAATGAGATATTTCATATTGCCTTCTATTTTTTTTCATTTGTTTGAATTCGTTGTATGGTACCTTGATTTCTCATAAAGTCATTAGCTTCCAGTTGCTCCAGTCTAATTTTGAAGGAGTTATTCTCTTCAGTAAGTTTTTTTGGCTTCTTAAAGCATTCTTCTCCTCATTGGCTTTTTGGGCCTCTTTTGCCCATTTGAGTTAGTCTATTTTTTAAGGTGTTATTTTCTTCAGTATTTTTTGGAGTCTCCTTTAGCAGGCTGTTGACTTGCTTTTCATGGTTTTCTTGCATCACTCTCATTTCTCTTCCCAATTTTTTCTCCACTTCTCTTACTTGATTTTCAAAATTGTTCTTGAGCTGCTCCTTGTTCTGTAACCAATTAATATTTATCTTGGAGGCTTTTGATACAGGAGTTCTGACTTCACTGTCGTCCTCCTGCTCCATGCCTTGATCCTTTTTGTCCCCCAAAAAGGATTCTATTGTCTGTTTGTGCTTCCATTGCTTGCTCACATTGGCAGCCAATTACTTGACTTTTGAGCTCTTTGCCACAGTAGAACTCTGCTTCCAAAATGGAGAGAGCTATGTCTCAAATCACTGGGGTTTTTGTAGCTGCTGGAGCTATTAGATGGACACCCTCTCTACAGCCATCACAAGTGCTGGCTCACTTGTCACATACCCCAGGACCACCACCCAAGACTGCCATCTGGATCCAAGCAGGTCAAAGCAAGAGCAATTACCCTCTGAATGGTTGCTTGGTCCCCTTATAATCTCCAGGCCAGGAGCTCCTGAAGTAGTCACAAAGCAGAGGCTGCAGCCACCATGCCTCCTCCACTTCTTCCTCTGGGGGTAGTAGTCAGACTGTACTCTTCCTATTTGAACAAAGTTCCACACTAACCTTTTACTTTGTCTCTGGCATTTGTGGACTAAGAAGTCTGGGAACCTCTACAGCTGCTAGTGATTTACTCTTGTGAAGTCTGCTCCAGCCATGGGACCTCCTTGGGGCTAAAACCTTGGCTTCTGCAGGACTGTGCTTGGCTCCCAGAGCGCAGCCACGGACCCTTCCTGCCAGCCTGCTGAGCTTCCATTAGTGGGAGATTCGTTTCTCTCTGTCACTTTGTGGGTTCTGTGGCTCTAAAGTTTGTTTAGAATCATTTTTTACATGTACTGGAGGAGGTGGAAGCTGGAGCTGAGCAGAAGTCCTGTTTCTCCTCCATCATCTTGGCTCCACCCTGAAAAAGGAAGTTTCTTAACTGAATTTAGGCTGTAAATACAATAAGATAAGAGAGTTGACAAAAGAGTCAATTGAAATTACAACCCAGTATATTTGTGTTTTCTTTACCATTAACATGACATAACATAGTATATGTCCACAAAATATTAAGATTAAAAAAAAGTCCTATTATTCAAGATAGTGTCTTGGGTTAAGGGTCTCATCCTTAATGGGCCATAAACAGAGAGAAAATGTTCTTAAGGCAGCCCCATCTGGCCTTGTTGACATAGGAAGAAGTATTCTCTGAGTTTACTCAGAGAACAAAGAATCTGTTAGGTCCAAGCTCTTCTTCTGGTTGATTAGTTCAGGCTTTGGCTCTTTTTGGGGGTTCAAAATGATATTCAGTGATTATCATTAAATATTACTCTCCTTCCCACACCATTCAGTCTGGGCAAACTGGCCTTCTCTCTGTTCCTCATTTGAGACATTCCATTTCTAGTCCCCATGATTTTTTATGACTATCCCACATTTCTTCTACCTCCTTCATTCCATCCCATAGTGTCTTCCTTTATTTAATATGCAGCTCAGGCACCAGCTTCTGCACTGAGCATTTTCTGATCCGCTTTAACCAATGGTGTCCTTCCTTACTATCAAACTGCTGTTTTAACACTGTATATATTTGCCTTTATTAATTTTATGTTTCTACTGTATATAATTTTATAGATACTTGTATCCCACATCATTGTTTCAGCTCATTGAAAGTAGTGCAGTGCCTTGCTGTAATGTTAATAGAACAGTAAGATCTTCCCTGTCCAATGATAGATCTATGTGACCACGTGTTTCCTTTTCCTTTGGAATAGGAGCCATGTTCCCAGGTCTAAAGGTACACAGGTATTTCAGTCATGAGTGTCTTGTTGCTTTGAACTTTTGCTCATTTCATAGCTGTGACACATCCTGAGTCACATAGAGCCCATCAGGTGATTCAAGGAGATTTATATTGCTTTGGGGGAAACTTGCTTAGGGGGAGGCTTGCTTGTAGGAAGTCTTTTACACCTTTTGGTACTAAACTAATTAGGCACTGAGTCAGGAGGGTTGTGATGCCTTCTGGCTCTGAGCCTGTTAATTGAAAACTATGTATACTGGGATACTGGTATTTTACTTTGAGGGTTTGATTATGAGAAGGACCTTTTGATTCCCTGGACAAGACTCTGAGTAGCTGTTTGTTAAGAGCCCTCCAACTACTTGAAAATTTGTGCTCTCCTGATCCAGCAGTGGATGTAGGTGGTCGCATTACTTTGTTCAGACAGCAGGAGTCCTGTCTGTTGAATCTTGGTGCTGATTTCTCTGCTTGTATTCTTTATTTATCTGTAAAGTAAGATTGTTGTCCCCTTTAAAAGTTGTCTTTCCTTTAGCAAAGTAGATCAAAGAACCTGTGCTAGCAGGCTATCCTGGGTGTACTAGGGTGCTTTCTACTACACTGGCACATAGTAGGTACTTAATAAATATTTATTGATGGAATGTTTTTTGGTTGTTTCATTGTTTGCACTTGTATCCCCAGTGCCTATTACAATGCCTGGCAAATAACAGGCATTTAATAAATATCCTTGTTCACTCCATTGGTTACACTTCTATACAACCAGACTACTGTACAATGTGAAAATGTTTGCAGATCCTTTACATGATTGTATGCCACCATGGGGGGGGGGAGGGAAAGGAAGGGGAGAAAATCTGAAACGATTCTGGAACTGAATCTTGTAAACTAAAAGTAAATAAACAAGTCAATTAAAAAATAAATATCTTCGATTGATTGGTCAGTGACATCAATATCAGAACAAGAATCCAGTCTGTCATAGCTTACAAATGCTCATCTAGCCCCTGCTTGAAAACCTCCAGGGACTGAGAATCCAGAGGCAGTTTATTCTATATTAGGTTACTTCAGTTGTTAGGAAGTTTTTCCCCACTCTCGTACGGATCTATGATCTCTTCAATGTGGATGTTCCTTTCAATACCATAGATTGCAACCTCACTATGCATTAACTATCCCATAATTCCCAGCCTCCTACAAACATACTCCTGTCTCCTATCTTTAATAAACAAACAACCCTTCACTTACCTTCTAGCTATCATTCTCTGTCTCTTCTCTCACTTTCATATAAACTCACAGAGAAGACCATCTGTAGTTTGTGCCTCCTCTTCCTCTCCTCTTTTCAATCCTCTGCAATCTGGTTTCTTGTCTTATCATTCAACTAAAATTGTTCTTTCCAAAAGTCAAACTTTGATACCACTGATTACCTTCTTTTCCAGGATACTTTCTCTTCTCTAGGTTCCTATAAGACACTGCTCTCTTCTAGGTCTTCTCTTACATTAGGGGCAGCTGGGTGGGGCAGTAGAGTGCCAGGCCTGGAGTTAGGAAGACCTGAGTTTGTAGCCATCCTCAGTCACTTACTACCTAGGTGTCCCTGGGCAAGTCACTTCACCTCTGTCTGCATCCATTTCTTCATCTATAAAATGGGGATAATAGCACCTATTCCCAGGGCTGTTGTGAGAATCAAATGAGATTATAATTGTAAAGCACAGTATCAGGCACATAGTAAGTGATATATAAATGTTGCCTATTATCATTAATTATCCTTATCATCATCATTATTATTACATGTCTAACAAGTCTCGCTTAGTCACTTTTACTGGATCTTCATCTAGGTCATGCTTGTTAATCATGGCTGTCCCAAAAGGCTCTGTCCTGAGACTTCTCCAGTGATTTCATTGGCACCCATGGGTTCAGTTATAATTTTTATGCAGGTAATTCCCAGAACGATCCAGCCCTTCCCTCTCTCTGGAGCTGGTCTGACATCACCAACTTCCTCTTGGGCATCCTGAAATGGATTTCCAGTAGGTGCCTCAAATCTGATATGTCCAAAAGAAGACTCATTATCTTTTCCCCTAAAATCCAATCCTTCTTCCCAAATTTTCTTTTATTGTCAAAGGCACCACCATCCTCCTAGTCACCCAGGCTAGCTAATTCACTTTTGTTCTTTACTCCTCTCTCCACATATCCAATTTGTCACTTATCTTGTTTGGGCATTGACAATATTTCTCATACATATCCCCTTCTCTCCTCTCACACAGCTATCACCCTAGAGTGTATGTTCTTATCACCTCATGCCTAGACTATTATATTAAACTGCTGGTTGTTTTCTATGACTCAAGTTTCTTCCTACTTCAGTCCATCCTTCACACAGCTGCCAAAATGATTTTCCTAAAACACAGGTCTGATCATGTTATCTTCCCTTCCACCTACCCAACAACCACTCAATAAATTCCAGTGCCTTACTATTATTTCTAGAATTATATATATAAAAATATATATATATTTATATACTTACTAATAATAGTAAGTAAATAGTAAGAAATAATTATATATATTATATATGTTATATATATAATAAATATATATCCTTTTCAAGATATCTATCTATGTATCTATCTATGTATCTATGTATCTATCTATCTATGTATCTATCCTTTACAATTGCTTCCTTCCTACTTTCTCAGTCTTATAATGTGCTATTCTCCATGTACTTTATGTCCTGAAATAGGACTTTTTTGTCACTATACTCTATGCTTTTTCATGGGATGTCCCCCATGCAGGAGTCCTTACCTCAGCCTATTAGCTTTCTTTAAGACCCAGTTCAAATCCTGTTTTCTACAAGAAAACTCCCATTTGCCAGTCGCACCCCATAAACCCCCATCCTTTATTCCTAGTGCTTTCGTCCTGGGATTACATCCTATTTACATAGTATGTATCTTTTATATATGCATATGTTTGCATATTCCTCCCCCCTCCCCCTTAGAATTCAAGGTCTTGAAAGTCAGGGACCATTGTTTTTTATTTTTGTGTGTTTGTGTTCGGTTGTTGTTGTTGTTGTTTTGCCTTCTTTGTATCTTCAACATCTGGTGCAGAGTACCAAATAAATGCTTGTTGGTTGATTGATTGACTTTTAGATTCTTGTCTTTATCCTGGGATAAGTTTATCATAAGGATCCACCTGATGAAGAGGGGAAGGAGAGGGCTTCCTCACTGGCTCTCCATTCCTTACTCTTGCCAGATGAACAGCCCATCTTGTATTTTGACCATACATTTCTTTGACATCCTTTATTTCAGTTCTTCAATGTTCTTTATTGTTTTGTATAATAGACCCTGCTCACACCCACCATATTCCTCTTGTTGCCTTGCCCTCTGAGTGACACTCATTTTTCTTTTTTGAGTCTACTTCATTCCAATTTCTTGCTATTTCTCCTTTTTCTTCTTCCATCCATAGCTCCTAGTTCTTTTCTCCAGGACAAAGTAGTATGCATTTAATCCCTCTTCCACTAACCATGAAACACCTTTTATATGCTAAAAAATCTCTAGTTCCTTCAGCCAGTTTCCCTATGTCATGAATTTGAGGTTCTTCAGCATCTTGACTACCCTACTTTTGAAGTCCTTTCTGAAGTATGACCTCCAAAATTTAATATAATGCTTCCAGATGTGCATTAACCAAGAGAAAGTACATTGGACCATTACCTCTTATTCTGAGATACTGTGCCTGTCTTAACTTAGTCTAATTTGCATCGTCTTTTTTGGATGTCATATCATATGAACTTGCAACCCAGTAAAGCCCTCAAATCTTTTTTTCCAACAAGAATTCTTTACTAATCACACTTCTCCCTCTTCTACTTGCATCCTGTACTTATACAGTTGATTTTCTGAACCTACATAAGACTTTACCTATATCCCTAATTAAATTCATTTTATTAGTTTTGGCCCATCCTATTATCCAGTTAGTATTGATGAGGAGTGAATGACCCTTGCCCTTTTTCCCAAATGAATTTGGGTGCTTACTTCTTGAAGGGAGAGATGATGAGATTCAAATAGAGCAGTCAATGAAAAACCCATTATCTCTAGTACCACTTAAAGCTACTTGATGAGATAATGAGATTCAAGTAAGCTGAGTAGTGAAAAACCAAAACTTACTGGGGCCTCTGTGAACTCTGCCAGTTCACCTAGGGCTAGATAATGGAATAATAATAATAATAATAATACCTGAAAGTACTGTGCTTATTACCTCATCTCCCCACCCCCCTGCCTACAAGTCTCTTGTCGCCTTATCTCCCTGCCCACAAGGCAGATTTTAATCTATAAGAATCCCTAACCTTTCCTGGCTAGTGGGCATCCTAGTAAGCAGAGGGCATCCTCCTAAGTGAGTGTCCCCCTTAACCGAGGTCCGCCCCTTGCTTGGGCATCTTCCTAAGCCTTCTGAGTGTGTTGTTCTTGCTGTGTGGTGTTCTGTTACCCCCAATAAACATTGGCACATGACTTGAAGACAGCCTGAGTGAATTCTTTTGAGGTAACCTTACATTCCAACATTTTGGGGTGGCCCTGAACCTCATCAGGATCTGTTGTCTAATTTATTAGCTTTCCATTCTAGGTTTGTGTTACCTGTAGATTTAATAAGCATGTCATAGTTGATGTCTTTGTGGTGCTTTTAAGTTTTTTCCCCAAGACCTTAATAAAATTATCTGATAATGATGAGGTGCAGGCTCTGGGAACCTCCCTTGAGTTCTCCTTGACAGGTTCTGGGAACCCCCTGAGTTTTCCTAGAATCTTCCCACATAGGGCATTTGCCTGAGGCTATGAGCCTTAAATTGTGGCTCTGCCCAAGTCTTCCCCGCCCCCCACCTTTGTCCAGCAATTTCCCACCCTTGATCCTCCCATGCCCAAATCAATTACACCCTTGAACTGACCTAGCCCCCCATTGTCTATCCTCTCCAGGTACCCTCCAACAATTTCCTACCCTTAATATCCTCCACAGACTCATTATTGGAGTCTGAATTGATTGAATGATTAAGTATTGATTATTGCATTTTGAATTGACTGAATGATTAAGTAAGAAGGGTTCCCCCCCTTAGGGAAACCAAATGATTATTCTTTTGTTCTTTGTTCCAAATATTGTGGCCACTGTAGTGAAAACTGTGTGGCCTATGTTAAGCTGTTCTGAACACTATATTGTGATTTTCTGTGATAAGATGTAATGTTGTTAATATTGTACTGTGCCTTGATTTATTGTGAATATTATACTGTGATTTGTTGTGAATGTTTGCCTTGATTTGTAACGGAATAAATGGAGTGCTCACTATGCTGTGTAATCTGAACCTTAAAAGCTGTTCACAGTAGCATTCTTTTGGGAATCTGCTTGTGCATGGTGTTACATTGTGGCTACTCCTAACTACTCCTGAAGACCCTCCCTAAACTCCTCCTCTA
>JAQQSW010022197.1:0-10506 GCA_028646575.1 Pseudocheirus occidentalis
GGAAGGAAGGAAGGAAGGGAAATGAAGGGAAAGAAAAGAAAAGAAAGGAAAAGAAAAGAAAAGAAAGCAAATAGGCTAAGTGACTTACCCAGGGTCACATATCTAATAAGTATCTGAAGCAAGATTTAAACTCAGGTCTTCCTGATTCCAGGCCCAGTGATCCAACTGTACCCCCAGCTATCTCTAACACGTGGTGAAGACCAATTCTTCTGACCTAGCAACAAAAATACTGTTAAGAAAGAGAAGTAATTTTTGAGAGCAAACCTTTGCCTGAGATCTCCAAATAATTAGAATAAAGGTTTTGGGAAAAGGAGGAGGGGGTAAATTGAACTGACTAACTGGTCTTCATACTTCTCTTTTCATTTTTAATCATAGCTTTAGTTAGACATTGAGTCAAAATATTTCCAGAAAGAATTGATGATTACAGATGGTACATAAGACTGCTGAGCAGGGGAAATGCTAGGGAAAGATCCCAAACTCAAATCTGAATAAAGCATGAAAAGTTTTTTTGGGACTATCTATGAAACAATGAAATATCTGTTACATTTTTGTAAAAATGTGCTTTGCCTAACTATACATATTTGTAATGGGTTATGTTTTTCTTGTCCTCTCAGTAAGTGGAGGAGTGGGAGATGGAAGAGGAAGAAATCAGAACTGAAAAGAAAGCAATATTGAATTTTTTAAATTATTCCTTACTGCTAGCACAGTATTCAGTACACATGGATTTGAGCATAGTCTATCTTAATACAATTTGAAACTGTAGGTCTATTTTTCAAGTATAAATCCTCAAAACTAAGGAGTGACAAAAGGGCTTAATAAATTTAAATTTCCATGAAAATCTAAGTAGTTTTATTTAGTTTTAATGTTGAGAGTATCTCTTGGTTAAAAATGAACATTAACATTCCAGGATGAAGGCAATCAATGTTTCTAATACCTAAAGATGAATTGATTTTCAATATGTTTTGCTGACAAAATGTTCAGTATAGTCTTGTTCCATTAAATTTTTACAATATGAAAAATAATATTTTTAGTCCAAATAGGATGCCTGGAAATGACATCTTTATTAGTTTTCATCTGGACACAAGGAATGTCTGAATTAGCATTACCGGAATTGATTAAACATGGTTCACAGAAAAACCCAGAGGTTTTCTTGGTCTAGTGGTAACTAGGCTCAGGTTACCTTCTAAGTCACTTTTTTTTAACTTGATTTATGAAGACTCACAAATAATCTCATGACTACAGTTTGCTGTAAGAAACTCACTTAGTCAAGAAAGATATTAACAGCATTATTTTTGCTTCTACTAAAGACAATGATATAAATTAGAGGATTATTAAACACATCTATTAATTAGCATATACATTGCAATTTTCAAGTCTTTTTTAAATAAGCCTTTTTATTTTGGGCAACTGTCCACACTTACCTTCTGTCAATTCATGTGTACAGTGTTAACATTTTTTCAGAGGTTGCAAAAGTTGCTGTGTGGGATAAATATTTATGAATTTCAATTTGATTTATACTTAAACTCCCACATCTGATCTCAAGTAGCAAGATTATTCTTCTAAGTTTAATAAGCAATAATGATCAGCATAACAATCACATCAACACAAACTTTTTGAGACAAAATGGAGCACTGTGCTAGGCACCTGGCATGCAAAAATATAGAAGATACAATCATTGCCATGAAGAAGTTCACAGTATAGTTGGAGAGTTGTGACATATGAATAAAAAGAAAATAACAATATGAAATAACCTTGTGTCAGCCAATCTGGTAACAAGTTATTCATTAAATGCAAACCACATGCCAGGATCTGTGCTAAGTGCTGAGGATACAAAAAAAAGACAAAAATAATGTCTGTTCTTAAGAAGTTCACAGTCTAGTGGAGGAGACAAAATTTGCCTAACAAGGTGTATGTTTAAACTATATACAAAAAAGTTGGAAGGTAATCTCAGGAGAGAAGGTACTGTAGCAGATTGGGGGGAGAGGTGTCAAAAAAAGTCCTCTTCCAGAAAGTGTGATTTAAGCAGAGCCTTGAAGAAATTAAAGACATGGAGAGGCAAAAGCACGAAGGGACATGCATTCCAACAGTGTATGACATGTCAGTGCAAAGTGTGGGAGTTGGTGTTTCTTAAGGGGAACAACAGCAAAAAAGCAAATATAACTATATTGGAAAGCATGTGGAGAGAAGTAAAATTGTAAGAAGTCTGAAAAATAGGAAGGAAGGGACCTGGTTATGAAGGATGAAATATAAATTCTATATGACATTTAAAGCTCTGTATAATCTGGACCTTTTCTATTTTTCATACTCAGGAAATGGGTGATAAAGACAGACTTAAGCTTTAGGAAAATGCCCTGGATTTATATGAACTGATGCTGAGTGAGGTAAGCAGAACCAAGAGAATATTGTATACAGTAACAGTCACATGGTGTGATGATTAACTTTGATAAATTCATCTCTTCTTAGCAATGCAATGATCTGAGACAATTCCAAAAGACTCATGATGAAAAATGCTGTCCACATCTAGAAAAAGAATTATGGAGTTTGAATGCAGATGGGAGAATATTATTTGTTCTCTCACTCTCTTTTTGTTTCTTCTGTTTGGTGGTTTCTCCCATTAGTTCTAATTCTTTTATGCAAAATGACTAGTGTGAAAATGGGTTTAATATGAGTGTATATCTAGAAGTTATATCAAATTACATGCAGTCTTGGGGTAGGGGGAGGGAAGAGATGGGGAGAAAATTTGGAACTCAAAATGTTATGGAAGCGAAAGTTGAAAACTAAAAATAAATTTATTTTAAAAAAGAAAATGCCTTTGGCAACTGAGTAGAGGCTGAATTGGACTACGCAGAGACTGAGACAGTGAGACTGATCCAAAGGCAGTGTTAGATGAGAGAAGAGGACTTAGAGGAAAGATGTTTAGGTAGAAGCAACAAGATTTGACAGTGGAATGCTTGTGTAGGATGAGAGTCATGGCAAGAATGACACCAAGTTTGAGCCTGAGTGACTAAAGGATTGTGTGTTCCTGGCAGTAATAGGTAAATTAGAAAGGTGAAAAGTTTTGAGAGAGGATACAATGAGTTAGGTTGAATTTGAGATACCTATGAGACATAGAGTTCAAGATATGCAAAAAGTGGTTATTAATGGTTACAGGAAACTCAAGAGAGAAAGTACAGCCATATGTGTGTGTGTGTGTGTGTGTGTGTGTGTGTATTCCAGGGAAAAAATGTGCTTACAAATGAAAATTAAATACATGGGAGTTGATGAGATCAGTAGATGGAAAAGAACTAAGGACAAAGTCATGGAGGACATCCATAGGATATAGATATAACATGGACGAATAAGAGCAAAGTAAACTGAGGAGTGGTCAGATAGAGATGAGAATCAGGACCGAATAGTGTCATATAAACTGTATAGTATCAAAAGAGGGGATCGAATGTGTCAAATGCTGCAGAGATGTCAAGAAAGATGAAGACTAAGAAAAGACAATTAAGTTTGGTAATTAGGAGATTATTGTTAACATTGAAGAGAAAAGTCTGAGTGGAATGATGAGATCAGAAGCTAGGGCAGAGAGTTTTGAAGACAATGGGTGGAGAAGAGAGGGAGGCACTTGTAAAGATGGGTTTCTTAAGAAGTTCAGACCAAAAGGGAAGAACAAATAGAGAACAATTGCTATTGGAGATAAGCAAGGGTTTTGCAAGGACTGGGGAAGCATGGTCATATTTTTAAGCAGCAGTGAAGGAGCTGGTAAATTGGGAGCAAAATAGGGATGATAGCACAGATGATATTCTGATGTGGACAAGAGGGGATTATATCAGGGGGGCATGTAGATGAGTTGGCTTGGCAAGGAGAAGGGCCACTTCTTAAGACAGGAATGAAGGAGGTGATAGCGGAGGGGAAAGTCTGAATTATGTTGAAAAGGCACAAGAAGAGATAAAAGAGCTGAAAGTGGAAAGTTTAAATTTTCTTAATAAAGTTGGTCATAACTTAAATGTGAATAAAAAAGGCACTGTGGGAACTTTGCTGCTGTTATTGTTGCTTGCCTTTCATTCTCACAAAAAAACATGGCATAAAGAAGGTGATGTCATGACTTACAAATGAATTGGATTTAAGTGAGGGAGGGTCATGTGAAGTCACCAGCCTTATTTTCTCCTCTGAAACCATCTGGGTCCAGTGGCAAGACATAGATCAAGACAACTGGAGATGACTTTAAAGGAAAGAAGAAAAGGTTTTTAACCTTTTGTGGTGAATGGGTTAGAAAAAAAAATTAGGGAGTAAAAAGATTGTCTTGCTGCAGTGACATTTGATATTATGAAATATAAATGTGTAGTAGATCCAGTTAGTATAGTTGCATTGAAAGGTGCAAGTCCTGAGGACAATTGGAGGGAAAATTCACTAGGTTTTTTTGGGAACCTGTGATAGATAGTATCTACATCTGACACAGATATCCAGTTTTGTCTAAGTATAGGACTTAAATCATACTGAAAACAAAACAAAAAACTCTGGCAGACTTTCAGTTTATTGTTAGAATCAGTTCACTACTTTTGAAGAATCAGAAAAACCAATTAAACACCAGTTTTCTAGGTCATGTGGTATTGTTACATTCTGTTCTCTTTTCCTACCCACCATGGCAATTATAGCTCATTTTGGTCAGAACTCCACTTTTGTTAATATGATTTCATTGTCTGATGGCATAATTTATCTCTTATCTCTGTACAACTTGTATGAATTCATAAGTGAAAATATGTTGCCCCACCAATATGCATATATTATGCATATATATAATATATATATACATATTTCTCTAAACAAAATTATTTGTAACATTTTATATATTTATAGAAATCATTTTGGAATGGCAAGTGATACTTCTTTCAAGGCTTTTCCTGATTTCCCCAGTTGTTAGTTCATGTCCCCCCCCCCAAATCTATGTTTATTTTGTACATAGCTTCTATTTACTTATCTACGAATGTGCTGTAACCCAGCAATAGAGTGTAAGATCCTTCAGAGCTAGGAATTTCCCACTTTTCTATTTCTATGCTTGGAACCTAGCATGGAGTAAATACTTAATGACTGTGCTTTCATATACACACTTGAATGTGCGCATATCCTTGTAAATCTACATGTTTTCATCTGTGTATGGGCATACCTAGATCCCCCTTAATGTTGATGCCTTCCCTCTGAGATTACCCCCAATTTATCATATATAGACCTCATTGTTGTATGCCTGTGAAACCTGAACAGTATAGCAGCACCATGCCTGGACATGAAATTGCTTCCATTTGAATTGTCTTAAGAAGATTCTGAAGATCACCTGGCAAGACACTGAGGTCCTTTCTTGAGCTGAACTACCAAATATTCAAACTCTGCTTCAGAGAGCACAACTGCAGAGGACTGACCATGTTGTCTGAATGTCAAGTATATGCTTGCCTAAAAGATTTTTTATGGAGATTTCACACAAGACAAGAACTAACAGGGTGGTCAGAAAAAGTGATAAAGAACACTCTCAAAATCTCTCTAAAAAACTTTGGAATTAATTGTGTGACACGGGAGATATTGGCACAAGACCACACAGGATGGTGTGCCCTCAACAGAGAAGGTACTTTGCTTTGTGAGCAAAACAAAATTGAAGTAGCTCAAAAGAAACTCAACATGCAAATTTAGGGAATGCAGGCCAAATATTCACATGGACTATTTGTACCCAACCTGTCATGGAATATTTTCTATGAGAATCTGAAGATCTTCCCTGCCCCTAGATCCTTTGATAGGCTTCAGTGACTCTGAAAACCTTCTCGGATTTGAAAATATACTCTGCCCTCTAATAGGCTGAATGTGGTCACATGGAGCCTGTGGCATAAGCTCATTTTTCAGGAATGACAGCACCTTATTACTTTGTGATTTTTGCAGTGAGTCAAGAGGGTTGTGACATTCTCTGATCCAGGAGAAGGCTATATATATCCTGGTGTGAGTTTTCACTTCGGGGCTTACTTTGGAAAGAGTTGTATGATTTGGCCAGAGAAGACTCTGGGCAGCCATTGAGCCTGCCCAGCTTTGAAAACCCAGATGTTGGTGTTTCCCTCTTTGGTAACTAACTAGGTATGGATGTAATGGTCAGACAGCTGGAAGCCCTGTGTGCTGATCTGTTTCTCTGCTTGTAACTCCTGTTTGTATTCTCTGAAGTTCAGGGTGTTGGCTTTTCCCCCTGAATTATGTAAATGATATATGTTTGATTGACTAAAGTAAGACTGTTAACCCATTTTGAGTTGCTTTCCTTTAGAAAAGCATATCTAAGAACCTGTGCTAGCAGCCACCCTGGGTATGCTGGGGTGCTTGCTGCTGCAGTATTTCTAGCTTGTATTGGTCTGATCAGCCACAGTCAAACACATTGTAAATTGATTCTAGCATAGTGATATCATTTTGGTTGTCTTCAAGAATGACCACAACCAATGTGCCTTGTCTGTTCACAGTTGTTTGCATATTGTCTCCCTTATTAGTCTCTGAGTTACTTGAGAGCAGGGACTGTCTTTTGCCTTTCTTTGAGTCCCTAGCACTTAGCATAGGGCCTGACACAGTCTTTGATACTTTGTAAAGTTTACTGACTGACATATAAATTTTTGTATACTTATAACAAATATGCATAAATAAATTTGTGTATTTACATGCATATACTTTAGGTGAAATATTCTTCCTTTAATTGAAATCCCCAGAAGTTAGAAGTGTTTATCTTTTTTAAAAAAACTGACTGAAAATATTTTTGTCAATTTTCTAAAATTAATAACAAAGAATCACCTTAGACTTTATATCCACAAAATGTAGACTGGCTGCATGATAATAAATGTTAAGGAGTTATTTTATGGACTGTCAGAGGTGATAAACTAAAATTCTGTCCATTTTGACTAGATTTACAATAGCTTTTACTGTACTTTGTATCTGGAAACCATTTGGAGGAATTTATTAGCTCCTTTGACTCTTAGTTTAGAAGTAGAGCTCAAAATAATTATCTACATTTTATCTTCTCACATTGTCCCAACATTCATAACAACTTCAGATAATATCCTTTGAGATTTCCTCTAATCACACCTTAGAATGATTATGTGCGTGCAGTTGTGTTTTTTTATTTACCTTTCTGTGAAAGTTGCTAAATTATGTCCCACTTTTATAAGAATATTTTAAGAATAAGTATGCATAACAAATCATCTTCCATTATGAGAAATAAAATTTTGTACTATATGTCCAAATGCATTTGTAAAGATGATCTCATATGTACATATCTAACTTACTTTTAAGGTAACATACGTTCTCTTTTAATGATAAAGTTAATCATTTAGAAAATTGGAAACATTTCACTTTGCTATTTTCATTCATTTAACAAATAACGATAGAATGTCTATGGACTAGACACTATCAGGAGATACGCAATTCAAAGTGAGGGGTCTATAGGCACAGAAGTATAGAGAATAGTAATAGGAACAACTAATCTAAATCTAAAGGTTTGCTACAAAAGACTCCTCCTGACAGCTCTGAGACAGTTAGAGCTGATATTAGCATTTACATTTTAAAGGTGAGGAAACTGTAGCTCAGAGAAACTGAATTTCTGACAGAAGCACATACAGAGTAAGTGTAGAACACAGTATTTGTTCCCACTTCCAAATTCAGATTCAGTTAAATTCAATAAGCATTCATTCATAGGATTATAGACTTAGAATCATGAGCCATTGGAAGTGATTTGATATAATCCATTCCTTTTTAAAACTGAGGAAATTGAAGCCCTTATTGAAGTTAAATGACTCACCCAAAGTCATGCATAGTAGCAGAGTTAGAATTTAAGCACAGATCACTTAACTCTAAAGCCGATTCTTTCCACAGTATCATGATGCCTTTGTTTGGCCCCAGAAGATAGAACTAGAACCAAAGAGTAAAAATTGCAGAAAGGTAAATATAAGCTTGATGTAAGGTGGAAAAAAAATTAGTAATATTTGGATCTATATAAAATAGAGTGAGTTTCCTTGGGAATTCCCTCTACTAGAGGCCTTCAGTCAATGCCTGGGATGACCATTTGCTCTCTATGGTGTAGTCTGGATTTATTGGTTAAAGTCAGACTATGGTTCTGTTCTTGGACCTCTTTTCTTTCTCTATGATCTCTCTGTGATTTTATCAACTACTATGAGTTTAACTTATACCATTCTACATATGACTCCCAGATGTACATCTGTAGCCCCTGTTTCTCTCCTGAATGTCAGTCATCCATCATTAACTCCTGCTGGACACCTCCAACTGAGTGTTCCATACACATCTCAAGTTCAACATGCCTAACACCTACTTCAAAGCCTAATACATAATAGGCACTTAATGGACAGTTACTGACTTAAATTAGAGTGGAATTATTAAAAAGGTAAGGGTTCAAGAAATATTTCCAGGTAATGATCATCAGGTTTTAGAAACTGATTTCATATACAGAGCAAGAATCAGGGAGAAATCAAAGATGAAAAGTTACTCAATAATCAATTTATAATCCTATAGAAAAGCCATAATCTTTATTTCTTTTATTATCTTAATTCCAAGTTATATTATGATGGCACGAATTGGGTAAGAACATGCGTCTCTGCCCTCTAAATGAATGGACACTAGTATAGTGATCAACTCATTCCAATCATCTTGTTGATGTACGTGGATCATTGAATAATCATTTTAGTCATAGAGATTGAGGTGGATTGAGAAGCAAGCTTTAAATAGAGAGATCAACTTTGGGAAAGGAAAAATGCTCTCCTCATTGCCAAAAAAGTGGGTGTGACTAAGTCAGTCTGTCCACAGGATTTTACCTCTATGGAAGAAGAAAAATTTTGTAATTTTAAGTAAAGAAAAGCAAAGTCATTGCTACTGATTCTTGTGCTACTAGTAGATGATGGTCCCACTGCTAATTACTCTATAATGACAGTTGTTTTTCTGTGGTCTTTTTGCATGGGGTATGAGAGTAGTGAGAAATCTGTGGAACATCATCAAAAGACACAAGCAAATGACATTAGGTTATAGTTCTGAGGGAAGGGCTTTGTAGAAGAAGGCTGCACTATAGGACAAACTTCTTTTCAGAATCACAGATGTTAATTTATGTGAATTTATTAACACAATTCACTATCTTTCTCTCAAAATCCAACTATCCTCCTTTCTCCTTTATTATATCAAAAGCATACTCATCCTTTGGTTAGCCAAGTCTACAACTCTGCCTGCTGTAACAACTCCACTCATATCTAATTCATTTCAAATTGTTGTCCATAGTATCTTCACAGCGTCTCATTTTATCCACTTCTTGCCACTTTCAGGATCTTCTTGCTTCAGGATCTTTTGCTTTGGCCTAGACTACACCACCAGTCTATTGATTGTTATCCCTACCTTAAGCTTATCCTCTTTCTAATCTTTCTTTCACACAACTGCCAAATTGATGATGCTATCAAGCCCATCTAACTGTATTGCTCCCCTACTCAAGAAGCATCAGTATTATTCACCTGCATTTGACTTTGTGACCCCACTTGGGGTTTTCTTGGTTTGCAGTGGTTTGCCATTTTCTTCTCCAGATCATTTTACAAATGAGGAAGCTGAGGCAAACTGGGCTAAGTGACTTGCCTAGGGTCACAGAGCTAGAAAGTGTTTGAGGCCAGATTTGAGTTTGGTAAGATAGTCTTCCCGAATCAGATCTGGCACTCTATCCACTGCACCACCTAGCTGATGGATGGAATAAATGGGATAAAATTAAAACTTTTCTGCTTTTCTTTTAAAGTACTTTCCAACATGGTTCTATATTATCTTTCTACTATGATTTCACATTAATCATCCTTACAAATTATACACCCCAGACATAGTGGTCTGCTTGCTTTTCCTTTACACAATTTTCAGTTCTTTATGTCTGTATCTTTGGGAAGTTGATCTTCATGTTTAGAATGCTCTCTCTCTCTCTCTCTCTCTCTCTCTCTCTCTCTCTCTCTCTCTCTTTTTCTCTCTTTCTTCTTCTTCTTCTTCCTGTACCTCACTCTCTTTCCCCCCCACCTCTTAGATTTCTGTAAAAAATTCCCACCAGCAGATTCCCAAAAGAATGCTACTGTGAACAGCCTTTAAGATTTGGATTACACAGTAATAGTGAACACATGTTTATTCCATTACAGATCAGGGTTCAGTCCAATATTCACAATACAATATTCTCAATATTACATCTCATCACAGAAAGTCACAATATAGTGTTCATAAAAGCTTAACATTAGAATGGTCACACAGTTTTCACTCCAGTGGCCACAATATTTAGAACAAAGAACAAAAGAAGAATCACCTGGTTTCCATAAGGGAGAAACCCTTCTCACTTAAAGATTCAATCAATCAATTCACAATATACCAATCTTCCACTCATAGGGCAACCATTAACTTAATCAGTCACTCATCTAGCAATCAGTCACTAAGCTAGATTCCCAATTACTAAACATCATTAGTCACTAACACAGTCCCTAGAAAACCACACAAACTTTC
>JAQQSW010022198.1:0-10506 GCA_028646575.1 Pseudocheirus occidentalis
TGCTCTCCAACTCTTCTTTGGTCATAAAGTCTTCCCTACTCCATAAATCTGACAGATAACCTATTCCATGCTTCCCCAGATTATTTACAGTATCAGCCTTTATACCTAGATTGTGCACCCATTTAGACTTGACTTTGGTGTATGGTGTTAGATAATGGTCTTTTTTTTTACATTTTAAAAAAATTGATTTTTAGTTTTCAACATTCATTTCCACAAGATTTTGAGTAATAGTTTTTCTCCCTGTCTTTCCCCTAGCCCCCACCAAAGACAGTGAGGCTACTGAATACTCTTTCCCCCAATCTGCTCTCTCTTGCATTCTCCTCCATCCCCCACTAACTTTCTAGTAGGACAAGATGGATTTCTACACCCCTATGCCTGTATATCTTATTTCCAAGTGGCATGCAAAAAGCATTTTTTAAACATTTTTTTAACTTTGATTTCCAGATTCTTTTCCTTCTTTCCTCCTCACCCACACCCACTGGGAAGATAAGCAATTCAATATAGATTATACATGTGTACATATGCAAAACATTTCCATAGTAGTTATATTGTGAAAGACTATATTTCCCTCCATAATACACTACCCCCCACTTATTCTATTTTTTTCCTTTGACCCTGTCCCTTTTCAAAAGTATGTGCTTCTAACTACCCTCTACCACAATCTGCCCTCCCTTCTATCATCCCCCCTCTTTTCCCCTTGCCCCCTACTTTTCTGTAGGTTAAGATATCCAAATGAGTGTGTATGTGATTTGCTCCATAAGCCAAATACAATGAGAGTAAGGTTGTCCTATTCCCTTTCACCTTCCTGCTCTTCCCTACCATTGTAACAGTTTTCCCTTGTCTCTTTTATATGAGATAAATTACCCACATTCTATCTTTCCCTTTCTCCTTCTCTCATTATATTCCTCTTTCACCTCTTAATTTTATTTTTTAGATATAGTCCCTTCCAATTCAACTGATCCCATGCCCTCTCTCTACGTATACACGTATACACATATACATACACTCACATGTATATTTATAGACACATACACTTTCCTATACATACATATATATGTGTGTGTGTGTGTACACACACACACACACAAACACACATATTCCCTTCAACTATCCTCATACTTAGAAAAGTCTCATGTTACAATTTTCATTTTTCATGTAGGAATGTAACTAGTTCAACTTTAATAAGTTCCTTATGATTTCTTTTCCTGTTTACTGTCTCATTAACCTCTTGCTTCTTGTATTTGAAAGTCAAATTTTCTGTTCAGCTCTGTCTCTTTCATCAAGAATACTTGAAAGTCCTCTATTTCATTGAATGACCATATTTTGCACTGAAGTATAATACTCAGTTTTGTTGGGTAGGTGATTCTTGGTTTTAATCCTAACTACTTTGACCTCTGGAATATCATATCCCAAGCACTTTGATCTCTTAATTTAGAAGCTGCTAAGTCTTGTGTTATCCTAATTATGTTTCCACAACACTCAAATTGTAATATTTTCTCCTTGACCTGGGAACTCTGGAATTTGGCTATGATATTCCTATAAATCCTTTTGGGGATCTTTTTCAAGAGGTGATTGGAGAATTCTTTCAATCTCTATTTTGCTCTCTGCTTCTAGAATATTGGGCAATTTTCTTTGAGAATTTCCTGAAGGATGATTTGTAGGATCTTTTTTTTTATGGGGGCTTTCAGTTAATCCAATGATTTTAAAATGATCCCTCCTGTATCTATTGTCTGGGTCAGTGGTTTTTCCAATGAAGTATTTCACATTGCCTTCTATTTTTTCATTTGTTTGGATCTGTTTCATAGTATCTTGATTTCTCATAAAGTCATTAGTTTCCATTTGCTCTGATCTAATTTTGAAGGAATTATTCTCTTTAGTGAGTTTTTGAGATTCCTTTTCCATCTGGGCAATTCAACTTTTTAAGGCATTTTTCTCCTTGTTGTTATTTTTGGGCTTCTTTTGCCATTTGATTTAGACTTTTTTTTAAAGCTGTTATTTTCTTCAGTATTTTTTTTTGAGAGGGGGGGGGTCTCCTTTAACAGGCAGTTTATTTTCTTTTCATGATTTTCTCACATCATTCTCATTTCTCTTCCCAATTTTTCCTTCACTTCTTTTGCCTAATTTTCACAATCCTTCTTGAGCTCTTCCATGGCCTGTAACCAGTTCATGTTTTTCTTGGAAGTTTTTGATGCAGGTGTTGTGACATCATTGACTTCTTCCGGTTCCATGTTTTGATCTTTTTTTGTCCCCCAAACAAGATTCTATGGTCTGTTTGTGCTTCCTCTACTTGCTCATCTTGCCAGCCAATAACTTGACTTTTGAGCTCTTTGCTTCAAGAGCGGAGAGAGCTGTTTCCCAAATCACTGGGATTTTCACAAGTAGTGTAGAGGTCTGAGGAACATGCCCTCTCCACAACCACAACAAGTTCTGGCACACTGGAGGTTCTCACCCCAAGACCACCACACAAGACGGAGATCCATTTCCAAGCAAGTCAAGGCAAGTCTCTTGGTCCCCCTGTGATACACAGGCCAGGTTTTCCAGAGATAGCCATGGGGTAGGACCTGCAGCTGAGCCACTTCTTGCCCTGGGGCTAGAGGCCAGACTGCAATCTTCAGTCAATCAGTTCCAACAGAGTTCCCCACTGACCTTTTACTTTCCCTTTGGTGTTTAAGGGTTTAGAAGTCTGTAAGCTGCCACAGCTGCTGATGATTCCCTCTCCTGAAATCTGCTCTTGCCAGTCTGTGCCGCTGGTTGGGGCCACTCTGGGTCTGTGACCACAGACTCATGAGGGACTTCACTCAGCTCACAGCTCTGTGTGATAGACCATTTCTGTCAGCCTACCAGGCTGCCTTCAGCAGGAGCTTTGTTTCTCTCTGTCAGTTTGTGGGTTCTATATCTCTAAAAGTTGTTCAAAGTCATATTTTATAGGTACTGGTGGTGGTGAGAGTGGGAGCTCAGCCAATTTCCTGCTTTTACTCTACCATCTTGGCTCTGCCCACAGGCCATACACTTTCATATCAGAGAAATAAGCAATACATGTGTGGATTTTGTTTCTAAACATATTAAATTACATATACTTCCAGGGATAAAATAGTTGACTTCATTGTATTGTGATAAAGTAGAATTTGATTACAATTAATATGAAAGTAAGAAAAGACAGGTGAAATCATAGGAAATGTAATTTCAATGACTGCATTTTGTTTAGAACACTTGGTGGACACAATAAAGAATCATTAAAAATTTTATTTATTTATTTATTCATTTATTTGTTTGTTCTAGGAAATCATACAGTATGTGCTTTTCTTTAATTGTTCTTAGCTTTTGACCTCTTGTGTGATTTTTCTTTACTAAGAAAAGAAGCTTACTCCAGAATAAGGAAACAGAATAAAGACTAGTTAGATAAGGTGGAAATATAAATATAATTACTAGAAGAATGTACTCTTTCTGCCAAATAACTGGTAGAAATCTAAAAAGGAAATTATGGCCTTAAAAAAATAGTTTCAAAAATGTTCCTTTTTCAAATATTAAATCCTGCTTAAATCTGACCCCAGGTGAGATTTATACTGTAGATGATTGGTTTGACACATCGATTTCCTAAAAGAAAAGTTACCAGATAATATGAGAGTAGATAATTTGTAAAACTCTACTTCTACACTTGAATTTAGATGGCTAAATTTAGATGGCTATTCCTCAATATAACATTATTGTTGGTTTCAACTGTCATTCCCTCCTTGTTGTCCTCTTTCCAGGATTCATCCTAGAGTTCACTTGGTTTCCCTCAGGCATAATCATGAAATTGACCACAATATTTGTTAAAGATTAAGATAGATTTTATTTCATTATCACAATAATCTATTGTTTGTCCTATTGATCAACCCTACAGGGAAGGAAGTGAAGTTTCAGTAATGTAAGCACATCTCATGAACAGGTCTTTAAAAGACACTGCAGCATAAATCTATTAGTAGTGAAATTAAACCATCTCCCCTATACCTTCAAAGTTATTGGGTTTTTGAGGTCAGCACATTCAATCTTAGCTTCTCTACAAAGACCTCTTTCCTCTGCGGATGAGTTAATATGCTGATTCAGAAAAGTTTCAATGGAAAAATTAAGGCATTACATCTATATGACCCTAATCTGTCAGGAAGCCATTTTATGACCCTTCTGAATTTCTATGAGTTTCTGGATCTTTAGATTCTGATATCATTAATGCTTTTACTTTAGTAAAGCTCACCAAAATCATACATTCATCAGAAGCATAAAAGGGACAAAGATTTGAGAGACAGCTAATATACTGAATGACAGAAACAAGAGGGGGTGAAGCCAAAAAGATGAACTTAAAAAAATGTTCACTCCTGCATTTGGTTTAGAAATCCAGCAAATACAATATATTATAGAGAGATCTGGTTTAATAATAGTTCACATGAAGAAGTCTAGCAGTTTGAGTCAATCTAAAACTCAATATGAGAGTGTAACTCCATGCACCAGCAGATTCCTTAAAGACTGCTACTGTGAACAGCTTTTAAGATTCAGATTACAAAGTAATAGTGAACACTGTTTATTCCATTACAAATCAAAGCAAACATTCACAATATAATATTCACAACATTGCATCTTATCACAGAAAATCACAACATGGTGTCCATAACAGCTTAACATTAGAATGGCCACACAGTTTTCACTACATTGGTCACAATATTTAGAACAAGGAATAAAAGAATAATCATCTGATTTCCCTAAGGGGGAAACCTTCCTCAGTTAATCATTCAATCAATTCACAATACAATAATCAAACTTATACTCAAGGGGCAACCATTAACTTCATCCATCACTAATCCAGATTCCCAATTACTAAATATCATTAATCACTAGCAGTCATTAGAAAAACCACACCAACCCTCCACTCCTTAATTTCCAGTAAACCTCAGTTTCATCCAAGGGGAGAACTTTTCTTCATCTTGACTCTGGGTGGTCTCTCTAATCCCTTGGATGCCCTTCCATGATCTCAGCTCTCTCCTGAATCCACCAAGCAGTCACTTGGATTCAGAAGCACACAGCTCCCAGGAGGTAGACAGCTCCTAGGTCCTTGTCCAGTCCTCAGGGCAGTCCCTGGCACACATTGAAGTTCACAGAGTCCAGCACATCTCAAACCCTTCACCATTTCTCTTGCCTGGAACTCAAGGATCAGCCAGGCCATGAACAAACAAAGTCTTATCCTGGTCATACCTCTTCAGTCCTCCAGCAGTTCAGTTGGCCCTAGGACCCAGAAGGAATATTGGCCTTCCGGGTGGTCTTTACCAGATTCTGGTCTCAGGAAAACTTCATCTCAGTTCCCAGTCAGCTTCCAGATGCTGGGAGAGAATCATCTCTCTCTCTCTCTCTCTCTCTCTCTCTCTCTCTCTCTCTCTCTCTCTCTCTCTCTCTCTCTCTCTCTCTCTGTCTCTCTCTCTCTCTCTCTCTCTCTGTCTCTCTCTCTCTGTCTCTGTCTCTCTCTCTGTCTCTCTCTCTCTCTCTCCCTCTCTCTCTCCCTCTCTCTCTCTCTCTCTCAAACTCCAACTCACTTCTTCAGTCCAGTAGCCCAGCTCCCAGATACTGAGACAATCCCACTTCCTCCAACAGGAAAATTCCAATTCTGTCTCTCTGTCTTTGGAATTCTTCTTTATATATACCCACTGGCTTCCTGTCTCAGCCAATTCCCTTCTTCCACATCAACAGGGGAGTTCACACCTTCTCTACAGTGGACAAGGCTCACACCTTCCATACCTAGCCCTAAGTTACTAAGTGCTAAGTATATGCTAAATTGATGGCTGTTATAGAGAGTCTTTCTAGAAATAGATAATAAAATTGAAGATGACACTCCACTTTGAGCTACTCAGTCCATATCAGTCATAATATTCTGGATGTCATATTACTTTGACAAATTAGGATATGTCCAAAGATTGAGAGATCTGGCTGCATTGCACTAAGACAGCAGCATGTGGGTATGGGGGTAGGAAAAGGAAGTTTAGAAAAGAAAAAGTTCCTTTCCACATCAGAACTGTTTACTAATTTTGTGAAGTATATAAAAATGACTGCACCAAAAAAGGTTCAATAGAGAGGTGAAATTAAAATAAATCTGAAGTCTGATGAGAAAAAGGTCATTATTGATTGATGTGAGGGACAAATAAATTAGAGATATTTTATGAAGATCACATTTGATTTGGATTTTGAGGGATGAGTGATGAGAAGTCAACAAATATGAGAACACTCAAGAATGTTGAAAATGTGAGCAAAAGTTCACATTTGGAAAACGTGGACACACATATGGAAAAACATAGGCTACATTAGACATAGAGAATGGCAAGGATCTAGGTTTGACTAGAGCATAAAAAGTGTGGAGGGCAGTAATATGAGATAAAATTCAAAAAGTCGGGTGGTACAAAATTGTGGAGGGCTTTCAATGGAAGGTAGAGAAATTGGAAATTTCATTCACTAAAAGGCATTAGGTAGCCAATCAAGATATTTAACTGAAAATCATTCTATCCCTCTTTCTATCTATCTATCTATCTGTCTGTCTGTCTGTCTGTCTGTCTATCATCTATCTATCTATCTGTGTGTCTATCATCTATTTATCTATCTGACTGTCTATCATCTATCTATCTATCTATCTATCTATCTATCTATCTATCTATCGATCTATCTATCTATTTATCTCTTCACATAAAGAAGTAGCATGGCCTATTTGGCAGCAGGATTGATGACATATTGTAGGAGGAAAAGAATGGAAGTAATAAAATTTGTAACAAGGCTCCTGTAATAATTCAAGCAGGAGATAATGAGAGCATATAGTGAGAAGAGGACAGAATGTCAACCCAAGGCAGAGATTTACTTTAGTTCTGCTACAACCTAGAGGTGGGATAGGGAACCTACACCTGGTCAAATAAATTAGCTTTTACTCTAGTCCAATCTTACATCCAGTAATTTAGGTTCGGGTTAAAATGCAGTAAAATATTCACAGGCCACAAATTGCAGTAAAAATTACTTTACAAATACCAAAGTGCAACAATGTATTCAGATTAATCTCAGGCTGGCTTCCTGGAAATGGGAGCTAAATCAATTAAGACTGGGAATTATAGGTGTTTTTTTTTTCAGATCTCTATGTCCTGCAAAGAGCAATTTTGATTTTTTTTATATTTTTATTTAAAGTTTTGAGTTCCAAATCTCATCCCTCCCTCTTTCCTTAACCTCCCCCCTTCCTAAGATGGTAAGCAATCAGCTATAGTTTACACGTGTGCAATTATGTAAAACATTTCCATATAAGTCATTTTGTGCAAGAAGAATAAACGAAAAAAAAAAGAAATTTTAAATATAACTTGCTTCAGTCTGTATTCGATCAATATTAGTTCTTTCTCTGGAGATGGATGGTATACTTCATCATTAGTCCTTGAATCATTGTATTGCTGAGAATAGCTAAGTTATTCACAGTTCTTCATGGAACAATATTGCTGTTATTGTATCCAACACTTTTCTGGTTCTGTTGACTTCACTATGTATCAGTTAATATAAGTCTTTACATGTTTTTCTGAAATCAGTCTGCTTGTCATTTCTTATAATGCAATAATATTCTATTATAATCATATGCTGCCACTTGTTTAGCCAAATTCTCCAAATGAAAGGCATCCAGTTGATTTCTAATTCTTAGACACCACAAAAAAAAAACTCTCTATAAATGTTTTTGAACAAATAGGTGCTTTTCTTGACACATTTACTAGCCATGTGACCTTGTGCAAGTCACAATCCTAATTGCCTTCCCTCCTTCAAAAAAAACCATAAAAAAACCCAAAATTACAAATTGGTTCTTTCCTCTGTTTTTAGGTGTTGGGGTAGGCACAGTTTTATAGCCCTCTGGGCTTAGTTCAAAATTGCCTTCCAGAATGTTTAGATCACTTCACAAGTCCACCAACAGTGCCTCAGGTGTCCCAGTTTTCCCACAACCCCTCTAACATCCAACATTTTCCTTTTTCATCATATTAGGCACTGATAGATATGAGGTGGTATCTCAGAGTTGTTTTAATTTGAATTTAGCTGATCAATAGTTATTTAGAGGGGTTTTAAAATATGATTATAGATAGATTTGATTTCTTCACCTGAAAACCGTATATATATATATATAATGTGTGTATGTGTATATGTATATATATACATGTGTGTATGTGTATAAATTTGACTCAGTTCTTTATATATTTGATAAATGATCCTTTTATCAGAGACACTTGTTGCACATTTTTCAAGTTTTATGCTTTCCTGTTAATTTTGGTTTAATTGGTTTTGTTTGTGTGAAAATTTTTTAATTGTTTGTAATTAAAATTGTCTATTTTACAATTTATAATGCTCTCTATATCTTCTTTGGTTAAAATTTAATTTAAATGGAATTTATCTTTCTATATCTTGTTGTTGGACTTTGTTAGTAATATATAGGAATGCAGATGATTTATGCTAGTTTATCTTGTATCCTGCAACATTGCTAAAGTTGTTCATAATTTCAAATACTTTTTTTTTCAGTTGATCCTCTAGGATTGCGTAAGTATAACATCATACCATATACAAGGAGTGATAGTTTTGTCTCCTTGATGCCAATCCTAATTCTTCTAATTTCTATTTCATCTTTTATGTGCTGTCCTTATAAGGTAAGATAGATTTCTGTCTCCAACTGGGTGTGCATGCTATTCCCTCTTTGAGCCAATTTTGATAAAAGTAGGGCTTTATCTTTGTCCACCCCATCCATTATAATAGCTTTTTCATGTCTCTTTTATGTGGGACAATTTACTCCATGTAAAGGTAATGGGATATGAAGATCTTCCATGCCCCTTGTATTGGCAAGCAAACAGGTACTTAGCACTTAGTTTCAAATTCATAAGTATTAAGATGTTAACTATTAAGATACAGAACTTGTGAATCCCACAGTGGCATGAATTTGCTGATGTAACAGGAAGGGGTAAGGCAAAGAGGAGCTAATACCATATATGAAGAGAGGCCCAGGCTGGAGAGGGAAGAAATTTGGCAAACAACTTGTGGTGGCAGAACTTCTTCTGAGAGCCAGTCAGAACTTCTATTGAAAACTTCTGAGAGCCAGCCCCATGAGTGAGGAGAGAAGGATCCTTGTTTGAGGAAGTGAGTAAGGAGAGGAGGATCTTTGCCTGAGAGAGCCTGTTTTGTTGTGAAGGCTTGGGAATGTGGGTGTTCAGTGCATTAACTATGTGTACCAACTTCGTGGTTACTGTAATAACTTTGACCTTCTGGGTTTTGGACTCAGTTTTCTGATTTTGAATAAATGCTTTGACTCTTTCCTCTAGTGGAGAGCCTGTTACATTTTGTGATTCACAACTACACCAACATATTTATAGTCATTGTAGGTGCTGTAAATATCTCATTGGTGTTACGCCCTATTCAATCTCCCTATTCCCACTTCCCACCACCTCTTCTTTCAGTGCAATTTTCTTTCTCATGCCTTTATTTTGTTGTTTGGTTATCATCCCATCAAAGTCGCCTTATATCCACATATACTCCTTCTAATTGCTCTTATAGTAATAAAATTGCTAAGTTATAAATATCATCTTGACATATAGAAATATGAAGTTTATTGTTTTTTGAACTTTGAATTTGAGTTTATTGAACTTCTTACATTTTTTTTCTTGTTCCTTTTTATGTTTACCTTGAGTCTTGTATTTAGAAATCATTTTTTTAAATTCAGCTCTGCTTTTTTAATTAGAAGTTCTTGAAAGTCTTCTATTTTGTTAAATATATTTTTTTTCCCTGAAGGATATATTCAGTTTTGCTGGGTAAGTTTTGTTGCAATCCTAACTCCTTTACCTTTTGGTATATCATATTCCAAGCCCTCCACTTCTTTAATGTGGAAGCTGCCAAATCCTGTGTAATCCTGACTCTATCTCCATGACATTTGTATTATTTCTTTTTCAGGACTTACAATGCTTTCTCCTTGATCTGTGAGCTCTGGAATTTGGCTGTGATATTCCTGGTGGGTTTTCATTTTGGGATCTATTTCAGGAAGAGATCAGTGGATTCTTTCCAATTCTATTTTGCCTTCTGCTTCTACTATATCAGGGCAGTTTTCTTTAATAATTTCTTACAGGATAATGTGCAGGTTTTTTTAATCATGGATTTAAGGTAGGCAAATAATTTTTGTATTATTTCTCCCAGATCTATTTTCTAGGCCTGCTGTTTTTCCAGTGAGAAATTTCACACTTTCTTCTCTCTCTCCTTTTTTTTTGCTTTTTAAATCTTGTTTTATCATGTCTTGATTTCTCATAGAGTCATTCATTTCCATTTGTTTAATTGTAATTTTTTAAGGATTTCTTTTCAGTAAATTCTAATAAGCTCTAAACTGGGCATCATGCCGCACGGGAGAGTAGGGGGCATGGGGATGAGAGGGGGGATGACGGAGGGGAGGGCAGGGTCTGGGGGAGGGATGCTGGAAGCACCCACTTCAGTAAAGGGACAGGGACAGGGTAG